>CM022488.1:4352180-4450575 GCA_011952105.1 Coreoperca whiteheadi | reverse complement strand
CCCCCCCCCCCCCCTTCATTTCTTTTACAAATTGCAGAACGCTTGGCAAATTGTTCATTGCTTTCATTTAGTCCACATGACAATTTCTGTTCTTGTGGTCTGCTGCTGGAAATCAACCATTTCAATGCAAGGAGTGACCATATTAACAGTGTGCGTCGGCGTGTACGATATAGACAAAAATCAATATTGCATAATCTTAAAAAAGGATCTCCGGCTTCATTAACGTTTTATTTGGCTGCTAAATGCTCCGCTGTGTTCCCTCGCTAGCTGCTAACTTTGTTTGTCAGTGTGTGTGGTGCTGGGCATGTGGTGTACCGTGGGTTCATCGACACAAAAAACAGCGGCCTGCAGCTGGAAACGAGGCTGACGAGGGCTGAATATGCGGGCCGCAAAACGAAAAAACAATGAGCAGCTGATAGATAGCTCCGTGCAGCCCCTTTCACGGTACACATAGCCACTTGATCTATTGTTATCGTAAAGATATTAATCAGTGGAACTTAAAATCCCTGCACCACTTGGCCTGTGGAACAGCCAAGCAAAGAGTCCGAGCTGGCTGTGGTGGTCTGGTGATCATTGCACATGGAGCAACTTGCCACTGTCATATTTATCCTGTGAATAGTTAAATGTTTAATGGAAGTTGACCTTTTTGCATATTGTGCCCCGCTACTGGCCTCAGTGTTAGTAAAATGAAGCCACACTTGTTACATGATAGTATTTTGCTGATGTTTTCCCGCTCCAAACACATGCACTATGGAGAAGGCTTGTTGTTTTCTCCTGCCCCTGTATATAATGAAAGTAAGAAACAGGGCTCCGCTGTACACACACACACACACACACACACACACACACGCATGCACACACACACACACACAAGAGGAAATAACACAAGATCGGAAGCTTGTTTGTAGTGATGTTGCCATAAAACCCAGCACAGTCTATATAGAAAACATTTGATATTAATTTAGCCCTCAAAGTTGTGTTGCTACAGTGTGCATGATAAAACAAAAAGTAAAGACATATAAGGTGTCAATTAAAACAGATGTAGGGCAGCAAAACAGAAAGTAAGTAGGTAAAGCCAGATATGTAAAGGCCTGGGGGAGAGACTGAGAGAAAGGGACAGAAATCAGTTCAGGACGTGGGGCCGCATGCATTATATAGTATAGGATGAATTAAACCCTGCAACATTTATGTAGACGTATGCTGCGTGTGTGTGTGTTGGGGGGAGGGGGGCAAGGAGAGTGAGAACTCCAACATGGTCTTTAAACCTCACAAGAAATAAAGCCTTATTGCCCATAGGGTTTGGTTACAATGGTGGTTACAATATTTGTTCACTTAGTTCCAAGGCTAAATATATCTTTTGTCTCTTTCTCTGTCTAAGGTTTCTCAGTCTTCTCTGAGGTCGTACATCGGCGTGGTTCCCCAGGATACCGTTCTTTTCAACAACACCATCGGCAACAACATCCGCTACAGCCGAGTTACAGCTAGCAACCAGGAGGTGGAGAGAGCAGCCATGGCTGCCGACGTACACACCAGGATTCTGGAGCTACCTCAGGGTCAGGCTGGGGTGTGTGAGTGTGTGTCGATGATAATGACGAAAAGGCTTTGGTTTGCTTGGCTTAGAGGTCGGCTGAAGCAGGCCTGTAACAGGACGTTTGGCAATTTGAATTCCGATGTGTTGAAAATCTGGATGCAGAAAGTGAATAATGATGATGATAATAATGAAGATGGTGGCATTGTGTCCAACCAGGGTACGACACGGAGGTGGGGGAGCGGGGTCTGAAGCTCAGCGGTGGGGAGAAGCAGAGAGTGGCGATTGCTCGAACCATCCTAAAAGAACCTCGGATCATTCTGCTGGATGAGGTAAAGACACAGGGAAGGCAGCTTTTTAACAACCCATTCATGTAAACAAGCAGCTCACACACTTTCCTGTGTGGTGACAGTGTGGTCACTATGGGGCAGGTCAAGGCAGTATCGTCCCAGGCCAGTACAGGGCGGCTGTGGCTTGGTGGCAGAGCGGGTCGTCCACCAATTGGAAGGTCAGCGGTTCGATCCCAGCTTCCCCCAACCATGGGTCGAAGTATCCTTGAGCAAGATACTGAACCCTGAGTTGCTCCCGAAGCTGTGCCTTCGGTGTGTGAGTGTGAGTGAATGATTAGCTTACTTTGTACTTATAGGCAGTTAACTCCTGCCATCAGTGTGTTTAATGTGATATGTAGTGTGAAAGCCCTTTGAGTAGTCGGAAAGACTAGAAAGGCGCTATACAAGTACAGTCCATTTACCATTTACAGAAAGATTGTGTTGGAGAACTTCCAGTTTTGCAGAAAAAAACTTGAGGTTACTATTTTGCCAACGTACTTTGCATCCTGATAAACCTCCCCCACCCTTCCCCCAGTGGGGCGGCTGTGGCTCCGTAGTCGTCCACTAATCCCAGGGTTGGTGGTTCGATCCTCAGCTCCTCCTGTCCACATGTCCAAGTGTCCAAGTGTCCTTGGGCAAGACACTGAACCCCAAGTTGCTCCTGATGGTCAGGCCAGCACCAGTGTGTGTTCTCCAGATAAAAGCGCTAAATAAATGCACCCAGAGAAACCTGAGAACAAATTATGTGCATCAACATCACAACAACAGAGACAATTCAGTCACACAAAGCAGCCATCATACACACAAACACATGTATTAAATGTATTTAATTAAAGTTAAAAATTTAAGTTTTATCAGTTAGTAGCTAAACCATCTCTAAAGCCTCATTTCCACTGCATGGTTCGGCTCGGCTCGACTTGACTCTACTCACTTTCGGTACCAGGTACCGATTTCGTCAATTTCGTTTTCCACTGCAGATAGTACCCCCTCAATGTAGGTAAGATTCTTAGCTGATAGATAGCAACGTAGCGTGAAACTTCCAGCATGTCATCTTCAGCACTCACTGGATCCTTTCATGGGCAACCAAACAGTGGAATGTCTGCACTTCGTCAATTGACAATTGGATGTCCCGTGTCGCACAAGTGACGATTCTCGGTCTGCAGTGTTTTAACTCCAACTTTTAGTATTGGCTCAGCGCGCTTGGAACCTCAACCGAGGAGACACCAAAACAAGTACCAGGTGCAATCCACAACTTTTGCCAATGGAAAACCAAAAAAGAACCGTTCCAAGCGAGTCGATTCGAGCTGTGCCAGACCATGCAGTGGAAATGTAGTGGTTTACATTGCAACAAAAAGTATTTCATTTAATTATACTACGTATTACTTTACATATTACATTATACTGTTCTTACACTAATATAACTGTTTGGTGTCTGTTCCACCAGGCCACTTCTTCACTGGACACCCAGACTGAGAGGAACATCCAGGCTTCACTGGCCAAGGTCTGCACCAACAGGACGACTATAGTGGTCGCGCACAGGTGAAACTAGCACAGATGTGACACACTACCAAGCTGTGTGTCGTATAACTAGGAAGCTAATAAGTTCCCTTGTTTTACTCGAGCAGCAGTAACAGTTTCTGAGTGTTAAGGTACCAAGTGCTGCTTCTCATAGCTATTGGATGCTGACTATTATTGAACTCCGGTACAAAAGTCAGTTAACCTTCAGTGAAGACTGAAAAAGTATAACTTTGACTTTAAAACACAATAAAAAGCACAGGAACAAAAAAGTGTTAACAAGACTGTATGCTAACATCAGCATGCTAACATGCTGACAATGACAACGCTAACATGGTGTTTAGCAGGTAATGTTTAGACTGAGGCAAACATTAGTTTAGCCTGTTAGCATGCTAACAAAGCACAGCTGAGGCTAGTTTTGCAGGTATTTGGTATCAACGTACTGGACATTTTGACCTGATGTTGGCATTACAGGACAAGTCAAGGTATAACCAAAGTTATTGCAATATATGCTGCGGGGTGACGTGATTATGTCTACCCAATTTTATGGCAATCCATCCAGTATTTGTTGAGACATTTCACTAATGTGAACCTGATGGTGGCACTAGAGGAAAAGTCAGGAGATCACCAGAGTTGGTAGGATACATCATACAGGGACCATGAATATCTTTACACAATTTCAAAGAAATCTCTTCAATAATTGTTGAGATATTTCAGTCTGGACCAAAGCGATGGAGTGACCGACCGTGCCTGGACCCTTGCTGCTTGTGTGGCTAGAAACCAGGAACGTTAAAAGCACTGCTGCAGCAGTTAGGCATTCACATTGTAGCACACCAGCTCTATCCACAGCAATGGGATGATGGGTAAAATAATGCTCCACATTGTAGTGTACCATCTGGAAAGGATTTGATGAACATTCAGCTGACATCAGCCCCCCAGGTATCACTGAACACCTTTGGAATGAACAGAAACGTCCACCAGTCATCTGCGGACATTCAGGTGAAGCGTGGATATGTTTGTTAATGCCAATGCTACACGGCTCTTTTTTTTACCTCCTCTGAGTGGCAGTTGTTTTGGGCAAAAGGTGGTCCAATGTGGTATTGGACATGAGTTTCTATTCTTTTGACACTGTGTGTATAAACACACAATCTGCTCTAGAAATGACAGCGGTCTCTTACAATCTGATTACAGTTGCGGTGCTAATACAGGACCAAAGTGAAAAGAAAAATGAGAGTAAGAGAGATGAAAGGAAAAGAGGGATGTGGTGAAGGGAAAACAGGATCAGAGCAGACACAAAGAGAAGGATGGAGAGATTAAATGAAAAGCTGATTGGAGGATATGAGATGACGTGTGATGACAGGTCAACAAAAGTAAAAGAAACAGATGTCTGGTTATTCATCAGTCTGAGTGATGTTGGAAAAGACTTGAAAGGCTCTGACAGTCGCAGACATTAAAATACAGGACTGAAATAGCCTGCTGCTGATCCCTGCTACACTGTGTTAACACAGTTTTCATCATTTCCTCTGTGTTCTACTTCATAAGTACAACGGATTAATTTTCCTTGTTCCTTGACTAACATAATCAAAACATGGTTTGTATTGTACAGAAGAAGACTGACTCAACTGGTCAAAAGCCACAAGTTAGAAGTATTTGTATTTGTATTTTCTGCTACAGAGAAATCGAAAAACAATATTTAGCTTGACAGATTTCCAAATTCCACTGGAAACATTATTAGATCATCTGTCCAATTGACCAATTGAGTCAGTCTCTTTCCGCACGAAGCTGTATTGTCTGCTTCATACTGTTGGACCTATACCCTGGTGGCATTTGTAAACCGTCCACAAACCATAAACAACAAAACGTTGTTTTTGACACAGCTCCAACCGATCTGTGCTCCACCACCCACAGAAAAACTGGGATTCATAAAAACAACCTTGACAAGAGAATGTGCGCACCTGTATGGAAACTCTGACCCACGCATACAAACATTGCTTGCAGATGTTGACTGTGACTCGTACCGACACCAAAGCGCCGAGGCGTTTGTTTCGACTCTCTGTTTCTACAAAAGGTGAACGCTGCATAACTGGCAGTTGTATTGGCTTGAACGGGTGTTAATGTGTCCACCACCTGGGTTATTGAAGTCACTGTCCACACCAAACAACAACTTAAATTAGTTCTTTGTGTATTTGTCCCAAACACACATGATCCAGCCAGGACAGATGTGTCTGATGAGTCATCTTATGAGTTGTTTATTTATTATCCTCCTTTTTAAATCAATTGTATGGTGTTCATTTTGCAGCGTAAGTCTCACTCTTATTTCGAGCTCATTTAGTCTCTGAATAAGTTGATCCACCAGCTTCTTAATCTTTCAATAGCAGCAACAGATGGAGTCTGGTCCTCGGATCAGAACTGTTTATCGACCTAATCAGCTGGGCCTTAAGTGCAGACAGCTCATGATTTTACTTTGAAGGACGAGCTGAACTCTCTATTTAATCAACTTCAGTTATTGGACGGAGGGAATGTTTCCCTTCTCCTGACCAAGGTAACAATCTGCTGACAAAATCAAGCCCTCGCCTTGTCATTTAGAGCATACTGAGATATACAGTAGGTGGTAGTGATGGGCAATGACTTGGTGGAACACCTAAAGGATGGGTAAACCTAAGTATGTTGCATTAAATGGTCATAAGGTTTCATGTTTTAAAAAACCTTTCTTTACCTCAAACTGTTCGCCTTCGTTAACGTGGATGAATTCCTGCTCGCTCTCCTGAAATTCCATTGTCTTAAAAATGCGAATAAGGAGTCTTTAAAACAGAAAGCGAAGTGTGTATATGGCAGTAGAGGGGGGGACCCAACACGGGGGACTTCTCATAGTAGGACAAGCACAGGCGTTACTAATAACATTAACATTGGCTCCATTCTATTCAAGTGTGACAGTGGTCTGGCATGCGCAATACCAGGACCCTGAAACTGAAGCACCCAAATGGAATTCAGCCTTCATTCATTTTATTATTTTCCCACTGTGACGTGTCAAAATGTCTTCAGTGGAAAATGGCTATTTGTCCAACCTTGATGTGTTTTATCTAACAAGTGGGATTTCTGTTTATTATTGTTGTGCAATGATTATGTTAGGATATATATTACTGTTTTTGTATAGAGTTAAGGCAAACTGTTGGACAAAAGCTGGACTTGAATGGGATTTAATAGGCCTTTTTATCAGCAGACTCGTTATGACAGGAACATCACAGGTGTAACTAATAATATGAACAATGGCTGCGTTCCACTGCCGAGTCCCCGGGCTAGCCACGTCAGTGAGCCGGCATGCATACATTGGCCCTGGAACTGGCACATCGAAATGCAAATGGGCCACCAATAATGCTATTAGTTCCACCTGTGCTTTCCTGCTATAATATATCTGCTGTGAAAAAGGCGTTTGCCTAACTCACGGCAACAGTTAATCAACTTGGGGTAAGTATTTATCTGTTCAAGCTGGAACCATCAAAAGTACGTTTGTGTTGTCGAAGAAAACGCGATAAAACACCGAGACCAAGGGGTGAAAATATTATGTTCACTTCCTGTTTTACTCATAATCCTGTGCTGGCACAGGAGCCTAATCTGCAAATTGTAAAGTGTGTAAAATATTTACTTTAGATTCAGTTTAAATCTGATGAAACTGTATTGTTGATTTATTTTTACTTAGTGAGATTATGAACTTGTGTCATTTACATTTACGTCTGGCCTAGAAAGATGGTTAACATGAATTTTGTCCTTCACTGCATCCCAGCCGGGGCAAAGATATGCGGTATAAGGCTTGTTCCGAACCTAACCTTAAAAACTATATACCCTGAGTATACTGCCTGCATGTAAACACACTGGCTGTTTTCTTCTTCCTCTAAAGCCTGAATGAGTGGAGAAAAAAACCTTTGACGTCTGCAGTCTCTGGGGAGAGATATTTCTACCTTTGACCGAGGTTTTCTATCAAATATTGAAGGCGGACATCCAAAGATAGCCTTGATGACATTAAAGCAGAGTGGTGGCTCTGCTGAAGCTTAAAGTGACATTCAGCGGTTTGGAGAGGCATGAGCTCGATGGCTTGCGGAACCTTTTTTTTTTTTCTTGGTTCCGCGTACAGCACCATGCGCAGGGGGATCATGTCAAACACGTACTTCCAGATTCATATCAGCTTCCTATATCCCTCAAAACTTAAATTTTTTTTTTTCAAGGAAAACACTGAAAATGACGCATCCATGGAAAACCTTCCCCATTGGGTCACAACACGAGTCCGGAGCTGAGAGCCAATTAAATCACTGAGTTTGGCTTTAATCAGACTCTCACCACAGACTGGCGATACATATTAACTTGAATAATTTACAGACAAGTTCATACAGAGTTCTCCAACCCAGAACGACACACTCAGCTGCGTGTTTGTGTGTGTGTGTGTGTGTGTGTGTGTGTGTGTGTCAGTTTGTTGCACTTGTGTGACAGAAATGACAGAGCTGCAGTGTGAGTGTGTTTGCGTGTTCCTGTCAGTGATTACTGAGGAAAGACTGTGTATTTTACTTTTATAAGACCGACGAACATACTGTATTTAACATGTAACGGCACGTTACGACTCCCTCCCACCCTCTCTTTCTACAGTACGTGCCTCCCTCTTTTCCCATGTCCTCATCTTATCCCCCTTTTCCCGACCTCTGGAATTACTTTCTCTAGAACTCTCTCCCTTCTTTTCTCTGTCCCCGTTCCAAAGCGCCGTGAAGACGCTGGTTGGTCTTTGATCTTCTACCTCCTGAAAACTCGGTGACACTTCACACGTACAGTATGTGCACTTGGATCCTGAGTTCGTAGCTCTGGCCATTAGTTTTATTGCTAATAATAACATTGTAATTATTACATTTGCGGCCTGAATCTCGGCACGCAGCAAGCAGTCCAAGAAAGTAGTCAAACTTGTTAAACATCCATGACAGTTTACAGACCGACTACCTGGTTGAACTTTGACATGCTTACTGTAGTAACTGAGGGATTATTGCCAACAGTACTTTCAGGTTTTCTTCCAAATAAAGTGTTTTTAAATTGCCAAAGCAACAAAAATACGACCAAGCTGAAATAAACCAGAGTTAGCATTTGAGTGATTTCGCTGTGCTGCTGACAAAGATTAAGGGCACACTGTGTGTATCTTCAGACCTACATGTTGTTAAAACACCCGCGTCCTGGGCGCCTGAGTAGCTTCCTCAAATGCTCCTGTGGAGAGAAAAGATTTTAGCACCAGAGGCAGGCCAAACTGGGCTATGTCCTATTGTTTCCCACTGTAACCCCCCCCCCCCCGCTGCCACGCTGCAAACTGCAGCTTGTGCATGTGTTGCATTAACAGTTTCAGGTGACACAGTTTTATAAGCAACAGTACGTGCATCTGTATGTATGGTATTGTATGATGAGAATTTACTTTTGTGAAGATTTATTGTGTAGATCACCTTTCAGATTCCTTGACATTGCCATAATTGAATCAATGGTAACTGTATCGATATAGATTGTATTCTGTTTCTTAAGGCTGATAGAGAACTACAAAACATGGTGCTCTCTGCCTGTAAGTGTAGTACTGGTTAAAGTGGGCGGAGCGATATGATAATGTGATGTACCACTGGCGTTCCGTTGTGCTGCGCTTGGGTTGGAACATTAAACAAATGGACGCAGTTCTCCTGAAGAAGTTGTCCTCGCGCTCTTTCTCTACCCACGCCTTAAACGTCGACTTAATTCACTAACTACAATTTTATCGCTAACGCAAAGAGTGACAAGAGTTACAGTATGTTCAGGTGATACTGTAGGTATCAAATACCGCCTCCTTGCTAAACTTGGTAGTTCTGGGTATCACTTTATCACCCTGTCGGGTACAATGGAAAAACGATGGAGGGGGAAGTTATTTGCTCTGTAGAATTTTCTTTTAAACTAGACAAACCAAAAAGCAGAACTCTTGGACACTGGTAACCACACAGTTTGGGCTAAAATGTGCTACCTGGGAACAACGCATGTATATGGGTTAAGTAAACTGACCACTGAAAGAATTTTACTGGCCACAACCACAAACCGCTCAGTGGTGTGTATTCTATGTCTTTATAGACTATTATTATTATTAGTATTATTATTATGCTTTGGATTTTATTTCATGCCTAATAGATAACAATACAAAGCAGCATGCAGTAATATGAGGAAAAAAAAGAGGAATAATGTTTGTATGGTGTTGCAGGTTGTCCACCATCGTCGGGGCAAACCAGATCC
Organism: Coreoperca whiteheadi; assembly: GCA_011952105.1. Classification (NCBI taxonomy): domain Eukaryota; kingdom Metazoa; phylum Chordata; class Actinopteri; order Centrarchiformes; family Sinipercidae; genus Coreoperca; species Coreoperca whiteheadi. Next base: position 4,440,936 of record CM022488.1, on the reverse strand, counting down.
TGGTGCTTCACAATGGACAGATAGCAGAGAGAGGAAGGTAAGGGTGTCTTCCCAGCGTTGTGCGCGAGTGGAGTAGAATTTGAGACGCAAGTGTGCTGGGATGTTTAGCTCATCCTCCGACTCGTGTGTGTGTGTGTGTGTGTGGCCTTGCGAGTGTGTGCTTGTGTGCCACACCTGAATGATCGTGTGTGTCCTAAGTGCTTGCATATTTGTTATCTACAGATCAAAAGCTCTGTGAGTGCGCTTTTGTTGGTTGACCCTTAAAGCTTCTGGTGTCTTTCTCAGCCCCAGAGGCTGATGGACCACACCACACACACACACACACACACACACACTCACACAGTGGAGCTGCCACTTAACTGCCGATGCATACAGTCCTTTGATATAGGAGCTGGGTATGAAGACTACCTTTGTCGCACACACAAGCAAGCAAGAGGTGAAGGAAGTAATATATCTCACTTTCCAATGTTTAAATGATGATGAACATAGATCATCAGGCTGATTCTATTGTCCATAATAACACTCGGGAAGAAATAGGAACACACCTGTGAGATGAGCTGGTCGCATGCAGGGACTTTGTTTGCCCCTGCGGGCATGTGTGGGCAGCACCGGCCGAAAACCATTGATCTTTTGATCGCCACTGTGAAGTAAACACAAGACAGGCCCATTTTAACCTCCGGTGTCAGAATACACACAATTTCTGCCACAGAGTGTGTGAGTGTGTCATGGAACAGAGACAGGAAGAGGCCTCATCCCGTCCTCAGGCTGTCCCTGTGCTCCACATTCTTTACAAGGACTGCGGCCACGCTAAGCCGGCTAATTCTGTTTACACGTGAATGCAGGCGTCCAAACGAACTTTTTTAAGTGTTTTTTTTGTAAAGCTCTTGATCCACTCTAAAAAGCTCTTCTCCTTTGTTATCGTCTTTCGGCCAACATCTGTTGAGCAGTGGGAAAGACAGCCCAGTTACCCTGCTGAGACTCCTATGGTTAAACTTTGGTTCAGTCTCCTGCTGCTCTGCGTTTTAATTCGATTTCGCTTTTCTCAGTTACATATTTTCTGCGTCTGTTGTTAGACAACTGAATGAGCTCAAAACAAGTGGCGTGATTGCGGCTCATAAGTACAACATGTCAACCAGGTAAGCAGTAACTCTCAAGATAGGATTTTATAATTGCGAAGTTCCAATTCGTGTGAGGAAAAACAGCAGGTTTGTGTGGATGGAAGAAAAAGTAGTGTTTTCCCCGTTGGCTAGTAGGGGTGGGTGATACTGCAAAATTTGGTTTCGATCCGATACCATGTAAGACAGGGCCAGAATCATTGATATCAGTACCAATTCTTTTTATGATTAAAAGTGGCTTATGTGCTTTCATGTACCTGTGAAGGTGTGCAGTGTGGACGCAGTGGGATGACACATAATTAAAGGAGGAACTCCACTGATTTTACACATCAAAGTCTGTAAACCGGTGTTGGGGAGTCTTATAAATTGAGTGTCGGTTGGGGCTGAAGACTACAAGTTTGAAAATGAAAAAAAATCTGCAGCTGTGGAGTTAGAAATAAGTGAGCGTGTGAAATGCTAAATCAGTGGAATACTCTTAAGATAAGATAAGACGAACCTTAGCATCAATTATATCGTCTCCCTTCTCTTTTTCATCCTTCACTTCCCTTCCTCCTTTCCGCTCTCTGCACTTCCGCTTGTCTTTGTTTCCCCTGCATCAACCTGTTCTTTCTCTTTCTTTCTCTATCTTGCTCAGTTTCTCTGTGTCCTCTATTCCTGACCCTCTCTCCCCCCCTGTCTGGCAGTCCAGACAGTAACAGACTTGTGGTTTTTACTAATTCATAGTAAAGTTGGTTGAAGTCTGCAGGAGGATTTTAGACAGCTCAACTTTGTTTTTAAAGCAGCTCTGGTGTCACAAGACATTACGAGTGACCCACCTTCTCCCCCGGCCCCTTTATTTTTAAACCATTTTTGCTCTTTTTTTATCTTTTTGTTCCTCACAAAAAACAGCGGGTATTTAACACATTTTGTAGGAAAATGCATGAACGATTCGTTCAATACTGTATGAGCATTTTGTGCAAATATAAACATGCTTGTTATTTCAAATAAAAAGACATGTAGCCCAGACGGCATTACCTTTACAACAAATTTAATTTGCTAATTTGAACTTTCTTTTTAGGAGACAGGGTTGTCCTCTCGCATGTTCTTCCCTTTTCTACTTGTTTGTATTTCCATTCATGAGCTGGTGAGAAAAGTTTGACATTTTGGATATCCAAGTTGGGTTCTTTGCTGCCTCGTGGAAGTGAATTTTTGAATTGAATTTGGGAAACAAATGTTAAACACAGAACGTTAAGGAGGCTGCAGCTGGATGACAGGGCAGCGTTTGCGCTCTCCTGAGGGACCTCTCTGACTTTCCTCTCAAGTGTTTCTATCCACATTGTAAATGTGTGCATTAGAAAATCAGAATGGAAATATCCGAAACTTGACAAAACAATTGTTTAAATATAAAAATGTTTTCAGTAAAAAAAGAGGACATGTGCCGGGTGATGAACACGCATTTGTAAAAGATTTACTTGGGCTCTTCGTTCTCTCATCTCGTTTTCTCTCCTTTGTCCTTCTTGTTTTCCCGTTGTGTTCAGACACGAGGAGCTGCTGGTCCAGGGAGGTCTGTATGCAGCCATGTGGATTAAACAGCAGAAAAGTCACGACACACAAACACAGATGAACAATCAGACTCAAGACACTTGACACTGAACTGAGTATGAACATCTTTTTATTCAGTACTCACCACATACCTTCTTTTTTTTTCCCCGTGATATCTGATGTATTATAATCTCATGTATCTGCACCTATGGCTAAAGTAAAGTCTGGAGAAACTCAAATCCTGCAGTTGGAAAATGGCATTGACACTGTGAGCTGTTGTCATCATTCATACCTGTCAAATTTCAGTATGAGCAGTGAACAACTATAACATAACTCCATTGTTGGCCCTCCCAAAGCTGAATTTTAGTTAATGATGCATTACTTTAATGGGCAGCTGTTTCCTAAGAAGTTCGGTATGTTTCGTATTCACCATCTTACTTAAACTAAGTGGTTTTAGTTGCTGAACCTTAACCACAGAGTTGAGTAACATTGGATTTTTGCAGAAATGTTCAATCGATAGATAGGATAAAGACTCAGTGTAACTATTGCGAAGTACCTGAATCCATGCTAAACCAATATGTCTATCAATTAAACCTTTTGCATTTCATTACTATAAGTAAGTACTGCAGTTTTCACACTCATGGCCTGCAGGTGATGCAAGTAGAAAAGTGGTAGCAGCTCATTGACCGTAGGTGGGAGCGTCGGCATGCCGACAGCTGAGGGTTTAAGCTGCAATTACTTTCCTCTCCTGTTGGCGGCGCAGGTTAACATGTGTAGAACTGCTGTGACGATGACCAAACGGCCCTGACTTGTGTTGGAATCACCAGCCTGCAAAACATGACAGGAGGTACAAGCCGGTTTCCTGCAGCATTACATTCGCCCTGTTTACATATTCTGCTGATGCCAAACTGTTGCGTATGAATGAATTCACTCATACAGTCATTCGTAATTCTTAATCGGCAGAAAGTTGTTTTCCTGCAACTGTAAGTAAAACAACGGAAACTGAACGAAAACGGTAATGTTCGCTAACAACCATGGTAGCAATGCAGCAATGAACAAATGGGAAGAAAGCTCCTCTGCAGCACAAGAACCTGGAAGTGGTCAGATACGCTGCTTGTGAAGATTTCTCCCGAGTCATTAAAAGCCGAGGCGATTCTGTTACTGACATTGTTTTGGCAAAAACATCCTGGATGGGCCGCAAGGGTCAAAGGTTACTGTTTAGAGTAAAACTATACCAGCAGCCTGAGGGCCAGAAAGAGAGCGAGACAGATGGAGAGCGTGTTTTGGCTAGCGCTCTGTCTCGTCAGCAATAAAAGCCTCCGAAACAACAACTGTGGCATGCGTTTCTCTGTAAAATGACATTTCACTTTTAAGGGCACTACATCAGGACCTACATGTATCATAAGGCCCTTTCAGACATGCACGTCATTTAGAAAATGGGTCTGCAATTTCATGTCCGCTTTGTGTTTAGATGGCTTTTCTGTGGCGTTTGCGTCACCAATCGAGGCCGCGGCAGCTCAAGGTCCTTACAGGTGAGCCGAAAAATCCCAACTGCAAATGATAACTAAACACACATACATAACACTGATGAGGGTGCCAAACCTACTGCAACATTTAAGCATTCCAACATCTTGCAGTGTAATGACAGGACACATGTAGGCTGAAGAGAGGCGTCGGCCTTCGGAGTTTTTCAGCGGAAACAATGGAAAGTGCGAAAGTGGGTTAAGAACAACGTATTCAATGAAAGCCATTTCAGAATCAGGAAAAAAAGACGAGACACCATAAACAGTAGTTAGACCAGCGATGGTACAAATAACTCAACGCAGTGGCCAAAAAAGCCGGATTCACAAAACTATGAAATGAGTTCCATTCTCCATCATTTAAGGAACAAACAACACGTATCACCAGTAAGGGTGACCACAGCAATGAATAAACATACACCGAGTAAACACATAACAGTTAACCCAACAGTAATTTAACAGTCAGCTATATGTATATATACTGTAGCTATAAGAAATGGACAGATACTTCTGTTAATATTTGCTCAGTCACAGATCTGGCAAATGATGTAGCAATGGGTTAAACTGCTGAGAAAGAGCGATATTAAGTGTCTTGTTCGGCCCTGTCACAGCACAATACATTTGCCATTTCATTATCATTCCTTATGCACAGAGATAACACATTCTAGTCTGACTTTCCCCTCCTCCATCTTTCATCCATGCCTTTCATGTAAAACGCTGGACACATAGGCTACAGCATTCGAGCAAATAGAAATGAAAACCAAAAAAAAAAACCCTTCTCTAGAAGACTTAAACAAAAAGTGAACGTTAAAATATTCATGAAGGCAGGTTTTATTGCTGGACCGCTGTATTAGACCTTTGCCACACCTCTGGAGAAATGGTAAATACTTCCCAGTATTCATAAAATTCCTTCAAATGTCCTGTCTTTTCAGCATGAGAGCGGGGCCATCGCAGCTGCCTTCTATGAGCCATTACCCAGCCCTGGTTAATCAGCCCATTGGTCTTTGGGTGTATGCTCCCGCTAGTCTGTCAGTACTTCAGTGTAGAGACAAAACTACTGAGCTTCCAGCCTGAGTGTGTGTGTGTGTTTTGCTGCTTTAGTTCCTGCCTGTAAGAAGCCAACAGTAAATCCCTGAGGGAATAAACTGTGTCAGTCTCCTGTCTGTTTATTGCACCTGGGTCCTCATTTGCTGCTTTTGTCCCAGATCTGCATGTGTAGCTACAGTAGGTGTATCTAGCAAACCGGCCATTTGCCAATGCTGTATGAAAATTGGCAGCAGAGCATTTAAAAAAAAAAAAAAAAAAAGAAATGGTGTCACTCGATCCACCCTGTAAGGCTGAATGGGAATAAAACATTTCAAATCACACACACAGACGGACAGACTGAGAGAAAGAGGGACATAAAGCCATCTGTCTGAGTCTTTATTTATGTGTAGGCTATTTGTTTGCCAATATTTGATATATAAAGGCAAGCGGTGAGTCAGTAATTGATAACATACAGGACAATAAATTATTTTCTGCATATGTACGTTGGCTTACACAGAATAGAAGGGCTATATGTTACACACTTTCTAATGCAATAAAGATGCGTGGTAATGGTAAAGTCAAGTTACAAACAATAACTTGAAGTCATCAAATAATTGTCTAAGTGTGAGCGTCTCGGTATGGCTGAGACTCCTCTTCTGTCACACGAAGACAGACGAGCGTTTTGAACTTTAACTAGACCGTCTTTTGTCCTTAGACGAGGCAGGTGTATTTGTGTGGCCCCCTTCAGCGACAAGGCAATTCAAAGGGCCGGGGAAATGTCTTTGTTTCAGTGTTTTTGCAACTAGGATTACAATGTCCTCTTAAAGGAGGAGGATCGCGAAATGTTTTCCCTGTTGTAGTCGCGACGCAACTTGTTCCTTCAAGGATTTTCCCAGCGTTCCTCAATGTAGAAAGAGGAACAGTAGGAGTCTGGATAATATTAAGGCGACTGACTAGAAATATGCCAACTTTGTTTCAGAGAAATCACGTTTGTCTGTCAGTTTGTTAGGGCAAAACGGCTGTAAATACCTTCAGTTAGCCTTCAGCAGCCCCTGCAGCACAGTTTTGAGCTTGTTTTTTTTAATCGGTTGTTACTACAATGCTCCTTGGGAGTTGTAGGTGACTTGTGTTTTTACAGTACATCGGCTACTCAGTCTTGTACGTGTGAATTGAAGTCCCTTTTTCTTCTTTTTGTTTTACACAATTTACACAGTGTTTGTACATGACATTCTTTTAGGAAAGAATCTGATTTTTTTTTAATTCATATCCATTCCAGCACTTAGAAATGCTTCAACTGGCAGTCACCCAACATTGTCAACGCATACAATGAATTGGGAACTTTGGACACCCAAAATACTGGGTAGTGGTCGTGTGAGTGCCACAGGGGAACTCTACGCGGTATTAAAAATGTAGGCCTGTCTGTTTTTTAAATGGTCTAGTTTCTACTGGACGGGGTGCATTACACTGGTTGCAACAGCCTCGGTCTGAAAGTTAGCGTGTGCTTGTTAGAGACTGCAGCGGTTCACAAGGTCATGCTTTATAACGCTGTATGAAACCACTGAGTGGTCAAAAGCTAAACAGGACGCTCAGGACAACAAGAAACAATAATATAGGAAGGTACATAGGTTTAGCTTACAGTTACAACTCTGCTTTGCCTATTCACTGCCCTATTCTCCTGATATGCTCACCTCACTGCCTGATTTCGACCTATGGTCTTTAGGTCAGTGCTTTAGAGTTGAAAGCCCGGCAAATAAATCGCATGTACTTCGCTGGTTTCTGAAAGTACTTTATTGGCTAGATATTTGTGATTTGCTACATGCAACTGGAAACATTTCTGCTATATTACATGTCGTACTCTGTACAGATCATTGCACAAACTGTGAAGATGCACATGCCAACTCGCTGGAAACACTTCTGGTCCAAAACGTCCCACGCGTTTGGGAGGTTTTTCTTCCAATCAACTTCCATCCCTTGGATATACCAAACCTCTAACGTACAACAAATCAGTACAACAACAGACATCGGTACAAAACACAGCAGGGAGGGAATGAGATGTACGCTGGGCCGTGGGGTCTGTGGTTACTCGGATGAAGAAAAGACGGGAGGTAATGTGCGGGCAGAAATCATCACAAAGTGCCACCAATAGTAGAGGACAACATGTACTTGTTAGTGTAGGGATGGGTTAATATTAGAACGTATGCATGTTTCATGTGATGCCTCTGTCTATGTGATTGCACGTGCACACACACACACACACACACACACACACACACAAAAATTGTGCCCTTATTAAAATGCCATAGCCAGTCTGTGTAGCAGTGAGGGCAGTCTCAGTGCTTCATATCTTAATCATGATCACTGCCAACCAGTTTGGCTGTCTCAGTGTCTCTCTCTTCCCCTCTTCCTCAGGTTCAGAAGCATAAAGTGTCCTCCGACTCTGAACCCGAAAAATAAATTCCCTGGCTTCAGACACCACTCTGCTTTAATGCAACATTGAATTATTTTTACAACCTGGATTTAATTTTTTATAAGGTCGGACCATCGTTCCCATTGGTCATCATAAGACAACGCTTAGACTGGAGACCACAGGGCGACCATGAACAATTTCCTGTGTTTGCTTTCATGTTCACTACCAAACATGCGGCTTAGATGATTGAGTTGAACTGGGGATTTCTTTTTAAAGATCTTTCTGGTTTTCTCATCACTCGGTTTGTTGTGCCTTTTTGCAAAACTGCATCTTGTTCTGTAGCGACTGTCCTCAAACCAGAAGACCAGGGTTTATGTCCTTTCTCCTGTCGGTTTCTTCACAACACGACAACAACTGTTACCCAGCTTAACCATACCCACAGGGGCAGCAGATGAGAAAGGCTCGTACACGTCACCTTTAGACACGTGTATGTTCTGTTTCGGACGTGTGTGAGGACTTAATTTATTAATGTAGTAAAATATCATTAAACAGGTCGATTGGGTTTTTAGGAGAGGTCTAATCTACAATGGAACACAGTTTGGATGACCCAAATGTTGACTTTGGGAAATGTCTTTTACAAATGCTAGTTCTGCTTGGCAACTGGCTTGAGAAGAACAAGCAGCGGTTTGGGTCAAGAGGCTTCATGTGTCACCCTACTCTCCAAAAATATTGTCAATACTGAGTGTGAAAGTTCTTGACCTAGGGAACATTAGATTCACAAAAAAAAAAAATACATTCAGGAGCTTTTAACTGTGACATGTGGGTAAAAGCTAGCAAGTGGACCTTGAGTTCATGTTTTCTTGTGCGCAAATTCTAAATACACGTAACACGTTTATGGAAACTCATCTTATGTGTGAGGGTTTTGTCAGTTCCGTCTTGTGACTAAATTATTCTGGCATTCAACTTTTCCCAACACTTTTAAAGGAAAAGAGACACTGATAGCCAAAAAGGAAGAGGAGAAGGACAGAAAGAGAAAGGTAAGGGTAAAATGAAGTTCTGGAAAGGAGTCGAATGCCAGCAAAAGAAACACAGGAAGAAATTGAAGAAAGAAGAAGAGAAGGGCAAGAAAGGAAGGAAGGAAGGAGGCAAGTTGGGAAAGGTGGGTCAGTGGAGGAGATCAAGAGAGGAAAGGTGGGAGGAATGTATCTGACGAAAGGTGAAACAAAGGACAGAATGACGAGAAGAGGCAAAGAAGAAGTAAAGAAAAGACTGAAGACGAAATAACTGTCGTAAAGATAAAAATAGAGATAGATGGTTGGCTCTGAAATGTTCAAGGAGATGTGGCACACACACACAAACACACACACACACACACTGATCTGAGTGTAAGCTAGCAATGGTCTCGGAGTGTGGTTGTCCTCCTGCTGAACTCACAAACACACAGACACACACACAAACACACGGTTCACATGGTGTTCAGGACACTCCCGTTGGGATGAGCTGTCATCACCATGGTTACTGTGTGAGTTAGGACACAAAACACATGCACACTCCACTGTCCACCAAGCAAACTGAACCTAAAGTCCTAAGTTAACACACACACCGACAAATATGCATGTGTGTAATGCAGACGCTTGTGTATGTATGGTCTGTGTGTGTGTGTGTGTGTGTGTGTCCATAATTAGTTTGGTTCCCTCTGCAGTCACTCTCACTCTCTCTCTCTCTCCCAGTCAGTCTCAGTGTCTCTCTCTCTGTTGGTCCTCCTGTGTTTCTGGTGCCAGAGTGCGGTCGGCAGGTTCTGGCAGCCCTGGTACTCTCGCCGCATCTCGCCGTCCGTCAGAGGCGGCGTGGCGTTGCAGGGGGCGCCTGCCAACGTCACGTTTAACAGGCCGGCCCACGGCGCCAGGAGGCGGGACATCCCAGTACCCTAATGACATCATTGGTGGAAGAGGAGATTAGAAGATTCTTTAGGAGAGTAAAAAAGAAGACAAAAACCCTTGAATAAGAAATTACCTTTCCCAGGTGGTCCAGCAGGCAGGTGGCAGAGCTGATGTAGGACCAGCTGCTGTCCTCCCAGCCAGGGTTCAGCCTCTGGTGGCTGTGGGTCTGCCGTGCCTGGCTCTGGATCAGAACCACGTTGAGGTGTTTCTGGGACCCTCGCAGCCTCTTGGACAGGACGCCACTGTAGCTCTGATCCACAAACAGCAAAACCCGAGTCGCCCTGCAGCCGGCCAGGTCGGCCAGCAGCTCGTTGACTGAGTACCGCTCCTTCAGCTCAGCCTGGAAAGAGAGAGGGAGGAGGACAAGACACAGGTAATATTTCTTAAAAAAACGCTCTGAGGACTTCTTTGGTCACCTCAATAAACTAAGTCGAGCATAGTGTTAGTGGGAGCATAAACATTCACCAGTCACACTCGAACGATCGTTTTAGACAGTTGTTTATTGCCCATCCACTGAATTTCAATAAAGTATCATCAGTAACGCCAGATGATGTTTGCTCTCTTTAATGACATTAATGAATTAATGAGATTTAGAATTTTACCAGGATGTGTTTACAGCCATAACCACTGCCTGCTGGACCCAGTCTGACCAGCTGATTGGCGTTAAACATTTCTTTGTCGTAATTGCCTTCAACCACATGAGCTCATATCCTCATTTTGAGAAACCTAAATGCGACGACAAATAATACTTTTGTCTGGGTGGTCCTGTGTGTGGATGTGTGTGTGTGTGTGCGTGCATGTGTGTAGTCAGAGGAATCATCTTATCAGGCCGATAATGGCTCCCACGTGTGTCCGATAAATCATTCTGTGTTGGTAAACTGCTTTAAAAACACCAGTCTGTTGTTTCGCTTTAAAGAGTGTGTGTGTGGCTGTATCTCTGTGTGTGCTAGCCACTGCTGCGTAATGTTCCCTACACACACACACACACACACAACTTTGACTGCCAGTATAGGGGAATAAACCAGTGTGCAGCTAATTGTATAGCTGTAACAAGAGTGGGGGCAACAATGCAATACCAAAGATTCTCGATACTAACAAAGATACCGCATTACGGGCGGCGCCAATGGTATGAAATGGTATACACTTCCTGTCTCCTAAGTGGGAGTGGTCAACTCTCCCCAGTTAAATATACAGTAAATATAGTAGAATTATTAAGCAAAGAAACACGGGTTTTATCTATTTATGGTTATACATTTTAAGTCAGTTAAATATCACTGCACTGCAGTGAAACCAGACCGACGGTTAGCGAAAAGATGTTGACAGATCTCGCGAGAGTGTGTGGTTGAGACAGAGACAGGTCTCAATCAAAGTAAATTTTCTCCCATCTGTCTGAAAAATGCCATTTCAGTGTCAGAATGCTGGGAAGATATGTGGCTTGTGAAAAATGGGTCCGACATTTACTTCGGTGACTATGGGGCGGAAGAATCTGTCACATAATCTGTGCTCACGCTCACTTCTCCCACTGGAGTGAATAAACTCAGGACCCACCTCTAGTCTCCTTGTCATGACGTGCCTTTCCATCCCCCCTGTTTTTAATGCGTATTTTCAATGTGCACGTAAAAAAAACCTGAGTGGAAACGCCGGCCATGTTTTTTATGCTTGGCTAATGAGGAAAAGTTGGTGTATGGATAAAATGCGACAACGTGCAAAGAAATAAAACATGACGTGCATGAAGCATGTGACTGTAACTGTCACTGAAGCTTCCGCTTGCCGAAACGTTGTAGCGGACGAAAACATCAGATGTGTGTGGAGCGATGAGGAACACACATAAATGCCATATTGTTTTAGTTTGTGTGAGGTTTGACTCAGGTTTCTCGTGGTGTCCTGTTCTTCTGCGATGGTTTAATGGCACCCAACTAAGGAATAAGCGCCACCAGCTGTATATCTCAGTGAACCAATGGGTGAGTCGATGAGTGCGTGTCTGCGTGTCTCTCTTACAATGCCGTTGAGGTTGGCGTCCCACAGCAGCATGGTGCCGTCGTTGCGTGTTGGTGAGTTCAGGTAGAGAACCAGTGTGTCGGCACAGTGCTGCTTCCTGCAGACGTACGACACGTGGTTACGAATCACCGCTTTCTCCGTTGCCGAGTACACGCCCTCCACGTCCTCTGCGGGGGGAGGAGACGAGGGAGAGGAGTTAGACCTGTGGTAGCGATGGTCAGTTGCAGTCCAATCTTTGGTGGAGTTTTGCTGTTTTGCGTTGCACCCAAACAGAGGAAAACCTGCTCACAACCAGCTTTTCTTTGTCTACTGTAAAATAAACTTCATTTTTAAAAGAAATATCGAATTTCTGACTTGTTTCTTCTTAACTTTCTCTTTGCCTTCTCTTAATTAGAGGAAAAGAAGAGAAGAAAACAGAATAAAAATGTAATCTAAATATAAAATGTAGTATTAGGTACTTTCTGCAGCACCTGTGCTGGGTTTAGACAGGATTAAGTCCACATTACAGCCACAAGGTATAAATCACGAGTCAGGCCACCTTACTGAGGCCAAGACCTAACTTGTAGTTTAATCATCCAGGTTAAGCTGTCAGGGTGCAAAGAGGACTTTTTCAGACGTTTAGAAGATTTAAAAAAAACACACCAGCTTTAATTCAGGTCAGTTTTCAAAAGTAAAGGGCAGAATGTTAATTGTGAAAGCTTTTGTTGGTTTAATTTGATTTGAAATGTATGCTCTGTGGATGTTTGACTGAGAAAGTCAAATTCTTAAGTGCAATTGTAAGACTTACATTTTGTCAGTGAGACAGAGGCAAGAAAATGTTAGTGTTCATAGAGCAACACTGTCCTACCTGGAAGCTGTCCGCTGCTGGCGAAGAAGGTCTTGATGTGATCTTTGTGGAAGCCGTTGTTCTGCAGCATTCTGTAGAACTTCTGAAGATTTTGAACATGACGCTGGAACATCATCTGCTGCTGCCAGCCGCCTGCCGTGTACACAGACACATTTCCAAAGGCCCCGTGAACACAGCACAGCACTCCTGTCTTAATTGGCAGTTTGATTTTGATTAGCCACAGTAAAGCGACTTCCTACCAGTCACAAAGAGACACAGCAGTCACAGCAGCACCAGAGAACCAGGCTCTCAGTTGCTATCCTGACATAGGTGACCTACTGAAGCACAGCTAGATTATTGGTGCTGGGTTGCAACGTTAAGTGATATTTGATTGTAGGAATACGCCGATGGTGTATTCCTACAATTCCTCTAGCACCACACAGACATGCGTGTGGTGCTAGAGGCTTGCTCAAGACGCAGGGGGTCTCATGCCTCCATGTTCGAAAAACCCACATAAAAGTGCCCTCTTGGATGCCCCTTTGGTAGATAAAGCATGATAGGGTGCCCTTCCACTGGAGAAAACGTGATGAAGTGCCCCAGTGGGTGCCCTTAGAGTGTAGAGAACGCGATGCAGTGCCCTTCCAGCGGAGAAAATGCAAGGCAGTACCATAGGCTGCCCCACATGCTAGACAGATAGCTGGCCTCTATGTTCCCCTAAATTGTTAAATAGTTGATAGTTCCCTGTGTGTTTTTATTACAGAGGTGTCATGGTATGAAGTAATTTTACTATATTTTAGCATTAATAGCAGTGTTTCAGAAAAGTTTGATGATTATCGTGATGAAAACATTCACCGTGATAATTTTGGCCACAATAATCATAGCATGAAGATTTTATATTTTAACTCAGAAATACATTGAGGTAGAGACCTCATTTAAAATATAGCCAAGTAAAAAAAAAAAAAAAAAAAAAAAGATCCTAGGCAACAAGAAACACAAATACGAAAAATTTATAAAAATGGTGATAAAAAGCAAAAATAATAAGAACCAAATTAGTAAAATAATAAAACCGTAAGAATAAATAGCACAAGAACAGCTCAAAGTGAAATAGGATGAAATTGAAAACTAAAATTGCCCTAAGGATAAAAACGAGGTAAGCTTTAGATTTTTCTACATGGTATTCCAGGGCCCACATTAAAAGACATCAATTAGATAATGTAAGGGATTTAAGAAACAGTAAGACTCTTATAAATAAATAAAATACAGTGTCTGTGTTATGGTTTTGGGTCTTGAGTTTAGTCATTTCCTGTTTTATTTTGTAATACTCACCTCTCCTCTTGTGTCTTTTGCTTGACATCCTGCCTTTGTGTCTTTTCCCTCTACTTGTGATTGTCTGCCCCGCACTGATTAGTCTGGATGTCCTACCTGTCCCCTTTGTATTTGTTTGCTTTCCATGGACTACTTTTCTGGTTTTGTCTGCATTTTGGTCCTACTTCTGCTTTCCTGGTTCCCTGTCTTGACAAACCCCAAGAGTCTATCATGCCTTTCAGGGAGAGAGGGCCACCCAATCTTAGCATACAGCTCACAATGATAAGTATTATAATTTTCCCCAGTAAGGAATCTTAGTGCACAGTGATAAACAGCATCCAAGGGCTTCAGAGTTGCAGCTAAAGCATTCATGTATAAAATGCCACCATAATCCAAGACTGATAGGAAAGTTGCCTCAACAAATGTCCTTCTACAATGCAGAGGAAAACATGTTTTATTCCTATACGTAGAAGAAACCAATTTTCTCACCAGCGTAATCACTTGGTATTTAAATTTTAACTTCTCATCAATCCAAATTCCAAGATACTTGTACTCCATGACTCTTTCAATATTTCTACCATTCTTAGTAGAAATTATGAGATTTTCACAATCAATATTTTTGGCTCTGGTAAAAAACTTGAATTTAGTTTTAGAGTCGAACTAAGAACTAATTTATTGTTATTGAGTGCAACTGGTAAATCAGCAAAGCAGCACTGAAGAGATTTAGCAGCAGAATGTACAGCACCCACACTATAGTATAAAACAGAATCATCAGCATAAAGATGCATATCTCACCCAGTTACAGAAGAAGCAATATCATAAATATATAAAGAGTGAACAGAATAGTTCCCAGAACTTAGCCTTGTGGGACACCTTTTGCAATTTGCACATATTCAGATTAAACATTTCCGATTGCCATGAGGTAATTCTGAAACCAATTATAGTAATTTGGTGATATTTGCAAATAGGAAAAAAACGCAAAAGCTGTCCTACCTGAGATGAGCACAGCGTGGTCACAGGTCTGATAGAGTCGGCAGGAGAGGTGAGTGGCCAAAGGCTGCTGGTGGCAGCGTCTGGTGTTTTTATTTAGCTCACAGCTTGAGACGGGCAAACTGGGAGAGCTCATCGGCAGTGGCTGAGGGCACCTTGCAAACTCGGCATGGTCTGTTGGAGGAGAGGGCATGTTAGAAATGAAAAGTATCACAGCAAATGCCCCGGTGCTTGTCTATAAATCAACATTCAACACATTTCCTGACATCAAGCCCAATCAAACTTGGTATGCTAGTTTACTCAGCGGACAGGTGTACACGGTTCACAATCAACAATTAAGGAACACTTTAAAACTTATATGTCAAATTCAGCGAACATCTCCTAGCTATCTATCCGTTCTCTGTGTGCACTGAAAAAAAATTATCCAGTGTGTGTACTCTGCAAATGGGAAACACTATTCCAGCCAATCGGCAACACGTGGCGTTCGTGCTCATGCGCAGGACAAGGAGCAGTGGGAGCGAGAAGTTTTCTGATCAGGCAAGTGTGAAGAACCACGTTAATATGAAGCTTTTCAACAGAACATGGATTCTGAGGTTGCTCTGTTTTGTTTGACAGGTGGGTAACATTAAGGTGTTGCTATGTTTTACAGAACCAATAGGTCAGTATTGTTTTGTCCCATTTGTGATTTGTGTGTCAGGTAACGTTAAATGACTTGCCCACGAACATTCAGCTTACTTTTTAGTTTCCCAAGATAAGCCGTTGTTGTGATGTTAGCTATGGCAGCGGGAGGGTTGTGCGTATCGCTGACTGGACCTGGTGTGCGGGCTCTGGAAAACCTTCTTGTCCTCTCTGCGTGTTAGCTTCGCAGCAGCAACTGTAGCGACAGTTTGCTAACCCACAACCTAGCTAACGTTAGTTACATTTGGTTACATTACTTGCTGTGTTGTTGTTCGCTCTATTTAATGATAGTTGTCCGTACAATGTTTGCGAAGGGTTTTATAGCCACAAAGACCTAATAAAAAAAGTTTGCTAGCACAGTGGGCTTATTTGGATTGATGCATTATTCGAAATGCTATGCTAGATAACGTTACCTTTCTTGTTAGCTTAGCTACAAACCTACGGCCCTGTCTTCTGTCATTGCTGTGTGCTTGCATGTCGATTGTCTGACGTCTTGTATTATAATGTTTGTTTTGCTTCAGCTACCATCGGGCAGCTGACGCTCTGGATTCCAATGTATTGCCCAGTTGTCATTGCTTTGGGAATGCGCATCCATCAATTTGGGGGGCAGAGATTTTGAAGGAGCACTGAAGGGAGGGGTGTATTGGTTTCGCTGTTGAATTAAATATCAACAACTTTTCTCTAGAATCGCTTACCCCACCTTTCATCTGTACCATTACAAAGGCGGTTTGTGGATTGTCTGTTTGCCATAACAGCATGATAATCATTTTCCAGCCTTTTTCTCACGGAGCCCAGGTTGCTGGCAGAGGCTGCTTGCTTGGCATAACATGAGAATAATTCTGCATTTCACTTAGAATCAAATGGATATTGTGTTAACAGGAGGAGCACTTTGGTATTCTGACTTTTACTCTTGTATCACCGTGAGGTTGAAGATTTTGCTTTTGAATGAAATATCTCAAAATATTCAGCTCATTCCCAGGGCGTCATATAACAGCGTTATGTCAAGCCCCTCAGCGTTGTATACAGACGCACAAGGTACCCTTCAACGTCTGTAGGAAACGCCTTCAGAAACTCCTTTTGCGTCTGTAGGAGATGCCTTTAGGGTACAGGGCTGAAAGAAAGCCTCAATGAAGTCAGGTGACGTAGTATATAGAGCCAGTAAGGAGTTGTTTGGGGTGGATTAATGGCACAAACAAACGCAGGAGACTGAGGTTTGTGTCCCGTGTGAAATCAAAAGTTAACGTTGAGTTATTTAAAGTTTTAAGTTACGAGTCGTGATGTTACAGGTTGAAATATTGGGTGGACTGCCATGCAATTTGATAATATTCAAGATCCTAATGACTTTGGGTCCTGACTTTTCTAGTGCCACAAGCAGGTTGACATTTCGGGTTGTGAGTGAAACAGTATACACCACACTATTTGCATGAATTGTGATAAAATGTGGTACAGACATTTATGTCCTATTCAGGATGAATCGTAATACGTTTGGTGAACCCCTGAATTTAGCGCCATAATCAATGTTTTTATTTGACCAATACTTTTTTGACCAAATGGTTTATGACCAAATACTTGCAAGACTAATGGCATTCCCTTTAGCCTCAGCTGTACTTTGTGTTTAGTGCTCATTAGCTAATGTTAGCATGCTCACATGCAAAATGAAGACACTGAACATGGTAAAATTTATACCTGCCAAACATTACCATATCACCTTAATCTGTGTGTTCAAGATGTATTTAGCTTATTTTAGCATTTAGACTGGAAGCAGGGTGGAAAATGCTAGCCTCCAAGGAAAGAAGAAAAGTATACCTTCCTCATATTTGTTAATTAAAAGGAGTTGACAAGGTTTTGTTTAAATCTGCTGAACCCTCATAAAAGGAGCCATTTAAAACCTACCAACACATCTGAGTCTTTGCGTTCGGTTGTTGTCTCCGAGTCCGATCACCAGTGGAAGAAAGTGGACTTCACAGAGCCCTCCAATGGTCCGCTCCCCTAGACGGCTACCACGCGGTGGCCCACCTGCCAGCCGACCATGTCCATTACCCATAAGCCTCTCTGGCCCAGCTTGCCGACGCTTCAGCTGGTTCTGACAACGACCCTTCAAAGCCAGAGTCAAACACTCCTCACCTGAAGACGAGAGAGCGAAAGAGATCTTGATATCTTTAGAGACAAGTTTAGACACACAATTTCCTGCAGTGGGAAATAAGATCAATGGGCCACCGCTGTCAGCTTGGCCTCCCCTTCTCAGCTGAAAAGGTAAACATTTATTTGAATTTATAAGAGTGTAATGTTGAAGGAGTTTGACCTCCTTCCTTTACGGCGTCGCTACAGGATGGTCCAGGGGCCCCTAACAGGTTTGGGCGGGGGGGGGGGGAATTGGCCCCCTTGTGTCATTTAGCAAATGAATAAAATGCAGCTCAACAATTTTGGGGTAAAACGTAGTTTGGGGTTCCTCCAATTTACTTGAATTGATTACAAGTTTTTCTCCACCTCCTTTTCCCTCACTCCATTTATGTCTTCTAAACCTCTCCCATTATCTCTTCTCCTTTCTCCTCACCTTCTCCTCCTTTGCGTATCAAACCTCCATTTTCGTCCTCCCTCTATTTTCTCTTTCTTCCTGTCCTCTCCAGGTTAAATGAGGTCTAAAGAAAGTTTTCGCTCTAATAGGCTCTGGTCCAAAAATCCATCTTCAGCACCCAGCAGGGGGCACAGTGCTGTGTACGTCTATGAATAATTGAAAGGTGTGTGTTCGTGTGACACAGGCTAAATTCACCTCAACATCTGGCCCTAACCTCTCTCACAGCGGGAGGTCAACAACTTGCACTTTCAAAGACGTGTCTTTCACAGGACTTCTGAGGACCATCACAGAATACATTCACTTTCTGTCCCCTCGGACTATTTCTACATGAATAAAGCACTTTGGAAAGGCTTATTTTACTCTCCCTTTTGGCCTTTAATCCACAGTCAAGCCGTTGTTTGCCAGCACCAAAGTGAAGCTTTTTAGAAACTCTGATGTCTGATTGTCAACCCAAACTTTCTCTGTGATCACTCACTGTATTATGTTGTTTGCGATGAGCAATTTCTTAATACAGCTGCTAATATTGACACATTTTTCTGTTTCTGCTGTCAGATGACTTTACAAATTTGTGATTTAATTTATGGTCAGAAATGCTACCAAGTAAGCAAGGTTTACAGTTATTCCCCTGAGTTTTCAAAAATAAATAAGTGTGGAGGGAAACCATTGAAGATGAAACATATAAGAAAATTACAATTTGGGTCTTATTTTCAGTGCTTTCCTAGCCACTACTGAAATTATGCTTTAATCTAAATCTTAAAACTTATTGCTGAAAGCAAGTCCTAAAACAGTACATAAAAAAGTGATGAACCAAAATTCTCACCTTGCAAATGTCCTCACTCTAAGTCTAAAACCCAAGTTGGTTATCACAAAGATAGAAGTGCAAGAGCATGCATGCAAACACACACAAGCACAACCACACACACACTCACAGAGACATATCAGATGTTGCTGTGGGCAAAAAGTGCTGAAGAGGTAGTTGGGTCAGACCCCCTCTGAGCAGGAAAGTGTCCTGCATCAGACAATGAGCTATAAATGGAGCTTTCAGAGGGTGAGACCACTCACATTTAACTTTTACTTTCTCTTCTGCTTTAGTTCAAGGCCGAAACACACACGCACACTAAATATGCACACAGTACACAAACACACACACAGAGACATGCATATTTGGTGCACGGGTTCAAACAGAAATTCAGACACTCAGAAAGAATATTACTGTTTCTGTTAGTAGCCTACTGCCTTTGAATTCTGTTGCTACTGCTTCCACCATTCCTGCTGTAATATTAGTATTTTTGCTTTTACATGTGATGGCATAACAACTAGTAATTCTACTACCTCTGCTACTATCAGGCATATTACTACTGGTATTACAGCTAGCTTACTATTTTATTACTGCAGTTGATTTGATTGATATAAATGCTGCTGCTACTAATTTTAACTTTATGCAGGTAGTCTCTTTGAGATCTCTCAGTGAACCAGAAACATTCAGTCAGACAACCACACAGCCAGTAACAAAAACAACACATACAAGGCCAGACAACCAACAATCAAGCGACAAATAGCGTTTATAAAAACAATTACAAGAGTCATAAAAATATCAGACAGGCTAATAAAGCATTCAAATCTGCAAGGGGAATGAATGAATCTAGTTCTGTGAAACGTCTTCTGTCTGCGTATATACATGGGATATCTAAAGTTAAGTAGTTATTGGATCGTGTACTGTAGTTACAAGATTTAAATGAGAGAAGAAATGTGAGGTAATTTTGAGTTTGGAAGATGATGAATATAGATTAATTTCATGAGATTATTATTTCTTCTTGTCATTAAGAAAGTCCATCCAACTTTTTGACACAGAGAGTACAACATTTTTCATTAGTAATGAAGTGTAATGTACTATGATAAACAGGGTTCAGCTGCTGAAGTAATGTTGGGGCTCTGTAATCAAGTGCAGACATTACAGTTGAATGAACAACGGTTTAGAAAAGACAGACAGCTTCTATACAGAAAGTTGAGTTTGATTTTGAATGTTTGAGTCAAATGTTGAGTATGAATCTGCTGTCAAGTATTTGTAGAACTCAGCAGGAGTGATACGGGTAGCATTTACAGTTTTAATGACTGGAACATCAGAGACACCAATGGATGTGGAAAATACCATGTACTTGGTCAAATCTGCATTTACAGCAAATCTATGATTAAGAAGTGATATTTGGAAGCCATAAAAAGGCAGACTGAAGATGAGCCAAGGTTGTAGAGGAACTAGGGGCAAATAAAATGTTATCATCTGCATAATAATGGATGTTGAAGTACTGATGAGAAAGATTGTGATTGTGATTATGACTGATTCAAATTGTAATGGACCAAAAATAGATGCCTGCGGCACCCCATTACTGATTACTATTACCAATACTTTTGTACAACTAATACTATGAATAGTACTAGGTTATTACTACTACTACAATCACTAATGCTAGTGCTGCCATCACTCTTAAATTGACAGATTGGTCTTTAATACAAGGGTTAACACTAGAAAACAACTGAATCCAAGCTAAAGTTATTAAAGGTTTGCATAAATTTGGTGTGGTTTGGTGGCAGAGCAGGTCGTCCGCCAATGGGATTGTATAGCGCCTTTCTAGTCAACTACTCAAAGCACTTTCACACTACATATCATATTTACCCATACACACACATTCATACACTGATGGCAGGAGCTAACTGCCCATCAGGACAAATTAAACTAATCATTCACACACCGAAGGCACAGCTTCGGGAGCAATTTGGGGTTCAGTATCTTGCTCCGCTTGACCCGCTCTGCCACCGAGCCACAGCCGCCCACAAATACAAATACACCTGCAGGTAATAAGTAATTTACACAAAGTAAAAAATGACTTAACAGTATATGCACAGAAAGACTGTCAGTGTCTGCTGACTCACCCAGGTAAATACCATCCAGATGGGAGCACCTCTTCTTCGTCACATTCACATCCACGTAGAAGAGGACAACTGGGTGTCCAAAGTTCTCCCCGGGGCTCGGATCCAGCACTAGCACGGCATCATGGGCCGTGGAGCCGGGGAAAGGCTGCTGCTGTCTGGGGGGATCTTCCCCTCCGTTCAGCACCTGGCTGACACTGAAACCTCCCCGCGGCTTGGAGCTCACCGTCCCACCTGAGGAGTCCGGCAGGATGGCCAGAACTTTGTCTGAGTTACCTGGAAGGTTTTGGAAGAATACACAGTTACTAGGAAAATTATACAGCTATTAACTATACAAGGCAAATGGTTCAGTAAAAAGAGATACTATTATATTAGAGAAAACCATAGCCTTGAGCATAGGTTACTAAATGTATTATGGTAATTCTAAGGTAATGTATAGGAATACCTCAGAGCTCTTAAAAAGTACCAGAAAGAAACAGAAGTGTCTGTGTATCTACAATGTCTGCAAGAATCATATAGCGATACATAAACGCACTCGTAGACCCAAAAGGTACATATTATAGCAAATTGATACTGATACCATCCGAGGTATAATATACTATTTCAATCAACAACTTCACTTTGACTATATTTAGTAACATAGTGACAATATAATACCATATAGGAGAGAAACAATTCCTTTAAATACAACATGGTGACTTTAAGCTCAAATTGAATACAATCTGTAAAAAAATTTGAGGAGATCTGGTGAATTGTGTAAGTGATATTCTATTTCATCCATTTTAAATGACTTTATACTGTATGGTTATATTATCTAATAATTTACTACATGTACAGATAAGGCCCAAAGGCCTTTTTAACAGCGGACATTTTGACCTGTCATCGGAAAAAGCACACGTTACTAATAATATTAGATGGCTCTGTTCTATTCAACTGTCCTAGTGAGTCATGACAGTGTGACAGTGAGCCAGCACCCTGAAACTGAAGCAGCTACTGAAGCAGCTAAATGGAATTCAGCCACCCTTAATTTAATTATTTACTCCAGTAAACTCCTTTTTCTACCGTGACATGTCAAATGTCTACTGTGAAAAAAGTCCTACTGTTGAGTAGTTGCTACAGAAACAATTTATTATGATAAATAAGATACATTATCTTTTTTACATTTTGACATGTTTTTGACCCATCCTGTCATTTATCACATTGCATTTTTGCTGACGATGTGTATTAGCATGATTATAATATATTTCTATAATACAATGATTAGAATAATGATACTGATTAAAAGAAATAATATTCCTTTTTTTTTAATTAATCAGAGGAACAAAATGTCGAGTCCATTGTTCAGTGGTCTGGCAAACTTCAACATGAATGGATTAATCTTTTTCTGGATTTTAGACAAATCAAATTTGTATTATTCGAATTGCAAACAGCAAATTCAGACAAACCACACCAAACCCTCACTCAGGATTAAAAACAGAATAAAAAAAGCCCAGTGATGTGGGACCTTTGCCCTCCCTACCTGCAGCTGTGCGTGGCTCCGATACGTAAACAGCCACGGCGGACAGTGGCAGGTGGGCGAGCCGCCTGCACTCGGTCTCAGAGAGGGAGGACACGCGGAGGCACCGGTCCAGCTGGTCCCACTGCAGCGACTGGAGGCCTGAGCGGACCCAGCGCTCCAGCCGGCCCGGGGCCACGCTGCCCGCCGAGGCTGCCACCGCAATGTGGAGGACGAGGATGGAGAGAGGGGCTGCAAGGAGCATCAGGAGCCTCATTGTCACACCTGGGTCCCTCTGGTTCTTTACTCTGGATTTTCCCTTTGAAACTTTTTTCCCTTCTTTTCGGGATTCTTTTTGCTTTAGTCCCTCTTTTTTGTTTCTACTTTTGTTCTTTAGTCCTCCCTATTCTTTTGATTGTGTCCTTGTTTTTCTCTTTACTCCTTCTTTTCCTTCCCCTTGATTATTCCTTTCCCTTTCTCTGTAGTCGCTTTAAACCTTCTTGTCCTCTTTTTTCCAGATATTTCTCTTTTCCACTTTATTCTTTTTATATCTTCACTTTTGACTCTTTACTCTTGCGTTTCTGTTGCTTCCTTTGACGTTTTTGGTTGGTCCTTGAACTTTTCCTGCTCTACTGCAAATTCAGACTCTTGTAGTTGTTTTCTTCCCTCTCTTTCAGAATAATGTATTAAAATCTCCAAAGGCTAAAAAGAGAAAATAACCCTTTCCTTGATTTTTTCAGCTGACAAGCTGATCTTCTTCTTCCCCCTGTAGGTCTTTCTTTTTCTTCCACACAGTTGGTCTACAACATCTTTGATCATTAGGGTGAAACAAATCTTCGTCTTCCGTGTCTTCTGCTTTGTTCCTCCTTTTTTTTTTTACTGGATTTTGGGGGAAAACAGGCAAAAACTAGACTTGGGTTGGTTGCAGTTTTCTTATGTCACTCAATCTTTATTTTTATCTTTATATCTCCTTTTTTTTCTTCTTTTCTTTGCATGTGAGCGGATGCAAGAGACACCAACAACCTCTTTTGGTTGGTCTTCCAATGAAACCTTTCTCCTTCTTTTCTCACATCACTTTTTCTCCATTACTCTTCCTTTCTTCTAGATTTCAGAGGGTAAAATATATCCAATGGTCCCCAAAGGCGCCAATTAAGACTTTTTTTCGGTTGTTCTTGTCTTTTGTGGATAGATTGACTTTTCCTCCCCCTCCTGTTCTTCTTCTTTATTCCTCTTTCGTGGAAATGATTGATTCACCCGAGCCGGAGCAGCTTCAGGCTCTGTGTTGGTTTGGAAGGTGATGGATCATCCTGGAGTAAAATGTTGTCCTGATGAACGAGACTCAGTTCTCAGAGGACAGATCCTCTATCTTGTTCTACTAACAAGCAGTTTGTCCCGCAGACTCTTGAGACTGGATCGTCCACAGCTCCAAGGACTGTAACACTCCTGCTGCTCAACCCGCTCACTGCTCAGCTTTAGTCTGCTCGCTCTCTCTCTCTCTCTCTCTCTCTCTCTCTCTCTCTCTCTCTCTCTCTCTCTCACACACACATACACACACACACTTCTCTCTCTCTCTCTCTCTTTCTCTGTCTGCAAGCTCTGACATGCCAGGTGGAAAAAAGGGAGGATATGAAGAGAGAAGAGTCCAGAAAGGAGGAAAGGATGAGTGGAAGAATGGATGAAGGAAGAGAGGGAAGGAGGAATGGAAAGTATATGGGAGAATGAAGACAGAAGAGAGATGGGTAAGAAAAAGGGCGAGAGTAGAGGAGAGAATGGACAAGAGAGAGGGAAGAAAGAGAGGAAGGAAGAAGAAAGAGAATGAAGGAGGGAGTTGAGGGAGAGAAGAGGGAAGGAGAGAGAAAAGGACAGAAAAGAGGGAGGAGAGACGTAGAGGAAGTAGAGATGGACAGGCAGAAAAGAGGAAAGGAGGAGGTGAAAGAAAAACATTTATTGAGAGAAGAAAGGATAAGAAACTGCAAAGAAGTGACAAAAAGAGGAAAAGAGAGGAACATGGGGAAGGAAAGAGGAAAGGAGAGGAGGAGAGCAAAAGTAAGGCAAGGAAGAAAAAGAGGGAGGGACAGAGGAAAGGAAACAGGGAGGAAGTGAGAGGAATACGGAGGGGATGAAGGAGAGAGGAAAATAGATGAACAGGCAGGCAAGAGGAAAGAAGGAAAGGAGGAGAGGAAAAGTGAAGAGGAGGGATAGGATGAAAGAAATAAGAGAATTAGAGAGGAAAGGATAGGAAACTGTGAGGAAGTGAGAAAAGGAGGGAAGACAGGACGGAAAGAGGAAAAGAAAGGGGACAGGCGAAGGAAAGAGGAAAGAAGGGAAGGAGGAGAGGAAAACGAAGGGGAAGAATGAGAAAGAGGTTAGATGGGAATGAGAGGAAAGGAAATGAGAAGGGAGTGAGAAGAATAGGAAAAGAGGGGGACAAAGGATGGAAAGAGTAGAGGAAATAAGAAGGAGACAAAAAGAGAAAGGAACAGGCGAGAGTGAGGAGGGAGGGAAGGCAAATTTTAAAAATGGGACATAAGGAAGAGGATGAAGAGAGAAGACCAGAGGAGCAAGTAGGGAGGCCATGAAGGACAGGGGCAAAAGCAGGAGGAAGACAGAGGTTTGCTTTTAAAGGTCTTCCCTCCAGTGAGCCCTCTAGTGATGACATTTGTGATGTACAAGCAAGGAAAGCTGTCAAGGAAATCAAGGCAAGAGACCAACTGAAGATGACACCCCAAAAAAACCCTCATGCGTGACCTTTGCCCTCCCTACCTGCAGCCGTGCGTGGCTCCGATCTTGTGCGGGATTGTGCCCCAGGGGGGAATTTGTTCTGCACCGAGATCGTATAAAGAAAACGGGGATACATTCAATGCTACAAACAGGACAGCACAGTGGACGTTAACATTTAAAAGCACAACGAGACTATAAATACAAGAATAAGAAAATGCAAAACACAACCAAAGGCATCACAAGAATAACTTAAAAAGAATGTCACCAGTACAATATGAAGTGCCAAAAAAGAAAAGAAAAAGTAAAAACATTATCTGCGTTGATTAAGCAGCTGAGTACCTCTTGGAGCAAAGGATGTGTGAAGTCTCTCTTGGTCCGCATCCGAGGCATCATGTACCTGCGTCCTGATGGTAAGAGTTCAAACTCAGACCGTAGGGGGTGATGTGGATCAGAAGCAATCTTTCGGCCGAGGTTCACAGCGTGTATGTGGCTCGGTGGAAGAGCGGGTCCTCCACCAATCGGAAGGTCGGCGGTTCGATCCCGGCTTCCCCCAGCCATGTGTCGAAGTATCCTTGAGCAAGATACTGAACCCCAAATTGCTCCTGAAGCTGTGCCTTCGGTGTGTAAGTCGCTTTGGATAAAAGTGTCTGCTAAATGGTTTCACCAGTAATCTTGCTGCCGACTTCAACAACTTTGTCCAATTCATTTTTGTTTTGTAAAGACAGTGCTCCTCCCCAACTCGCGATACAAAAAGTTAAATCACTCTCTACACACCTTTTATAAAACAATCTTAGCGTTGTACTGTGTACATTAAAACGTCTTCATTTTCTTTAAAAATACAGCCATGGCTGGGCTTTCGCAAATCTGACACCGATGCTGGAGTTCCACATCAGCTTGTTGTACAATAATTGTACCTAGATACTTACATTCAGGTACAATTTCAATGGTGATATTGTTCATAGTCGCAGGAGAGTGAGAGGAATGTTTTCTAAAATCAATGATTGTTTCTTTAGTTTTCTTAGTGTTTAAGATCAGCGAGTTGTCTTTGCACCAGTAATAAAAACAGCTGATCTCAGCTCTATAGTCTGCCTCATTATTGGTTAAAAGACCAACAACAGCTACATCATCCTCATATGTGATGAGAGGACAGTTGCTACTATGGCTGAAACATTCGTTGGTATACAGTGTGAAAAGTAAAGGCGAGAGGATGCAACCGTGTGGCACCCCAGTGTTTGTATTAATTACAGAAGAAGAATGACCACGAATGTCTCCCGTCAGTAAGGAAGTTATGAATCCACCTGATCAGGGTGTGGTTAACACCCAGGCTGCTTAGTTTATCTGCCAGAAGATCAGTCCAGACAGTATTAAAAGCAGTTGAGAAATCGGCAAAAAGCATCCTCACATAGGACGATTGTGTTTCCAGGTGATGATAGACTTCGTTTAACGGGGTAACTATTGAATCGCCCACACCCCTCCTTGCTTTATAAGCAAACTGTAAAGCAAGTCTGAACTGTGTGTCTCAGACTTCAGGTGGGCTAACATTATGCGCTCAAAGCATTTAATCGAAACAGAGGTCAACGCAATAGGCCCGGAAATCGCCTAACTCAGAGGCACGAGTTTTTTTTTAGCTAGTGGGACAAATGTGGACATTTTTCATATATTGGGAATTAATTTTGCATTTCATGAAGTTTGGAAGAGTTTTGTGAACACGGGGCTTAACTGTTCACAACAGTTTTTCATTCCAACACTATCCAGTCCATCGGGACCAGTGGCTTTTCTTGTGTCGATTTTGGAAAAAACCCGCTGCACTCCCTTCGAGGTTCTATTAACAAGAGTGCCACCAACTCTCCAATCTGCAAGAAAGCCAATTGACACCGAAGGGAAACCACACTTCACTTTTGGCAGCAGCTGTCTTTTAATTAAGTAGCTTGGGAATGCATCTCTCATTTACAGGAAAGGCGGGCATTTTCCTGTAGAATCAAATGCACGGGAATACATTGAAATAATACCCCACAAGTTGCCAAGCTTCTGTCCAACAACTTGCCAGCAGAAAACTTCCTAAGACCCGTGCTGCTGCGAACAGGATGAACGAAATCATTTTTGATTCTTTAACTTAATAACCTAATAAAGATCCTAAATTGTCCTATTCCCAAGACTTTAGGAACAGAAGAGGCATTTTAATGCTTGGACTAGGCCTATATGTTTATTAAGCTAAATTGGACAGCAGAGGACTTCCGGGGTCTCCTGGGTCTGCGAACAGGGCAAGCAGCCTGTCTGCATCTATTTAAAACGTCACCATGGCAAAGTTCCACTAATTTCATGGCAGCATCACAGGAAACAGGCTCCTGATTTATTTCCCCTGTCTCAAGCTGTGAGCTATTTTTATTATTATTATTATAATTATTATAATAACAATAATAACGGGGTGGCTGTGGCTTGGTGGCAGAGCGCTCGCCTGCCAATCAGAGGGTTGACGGTTTGATCCCCCAGCCATGCGTCGAAGCATCCTTGAGCAAGATACTGAACCCCAAAAACGCTCCCGAAGCTGCGCCTTTGGTTTGTAAATGTTCTCATATGTAAGTCGCTTTGGATAAAAGCGTCTGCTAAATGTATTAATAATATTATCACTGAATGAACACTAACTCCTCATATAATACTGGTAAACATATAAGGTTAACTATTCACTAATTTTTTATATACTTTTTAAATTTTTATTTTATTTTTTGAACGCAGAATATTGATAATGTCAAGATTCAGAAACAGTGGAATAGCCCACTTTATAATCAGTGGTCCCGTCTGGGCGTGCTCTGTATTCAATGTCTGTACCAAATGTCGTAGCAATACATTCAGTGATAATGTACTTTTGAAAGCACAAATGGTTGGGGTAAGACCAAGGGGAAAGTCAATGTTATTTATACTGTATATACTATAGCCAAAAATCACTAATTTGTCTTTTACAACAAATCTGCACAACATACTGCACCCTCTG
This sequence comes from Coreoperca whiteheadi, assembly GCA_011952105.1. Taxonomy (NCBI): domain Eukaryota; kingdom Metazoa; phylum Chordata; class Actinopteri; order Centrarchiformes; family Sinipercidae; genus Coreoperca; species Coreoperca whiteheadi. The sequence goes on along the minus strand of CM022488.1, from coordinate 4,412,905 downwards.
TCGATTCTGTGGTTTTTTTTCTTCCTGAGAGCTTCAGAAAGTCACATTGTGGAGGATGGTAAAATAAACAGGAACGGAGAGAAAACTTTCCAGGATTTTTAAAATGATTTGTTACATTTATATTTCTTTGACATACTGTACATAGGCTGCATGTCGAGGGGGAAGCAGCAGATGATGAATGCAAGTGATGCAAAGCCAAGTACTGCTTGTGTACATCAACATGCAAGACATATATGTATCTATATATATCATATATCTATATATATATACAGTATATGATATATATATATATATATATATATATATATATATACTATGTTATAGATTGTAAAGCCCTTTGGGGCAAAATTGTGATTTGTGATATTGGGCTATATAAATAAAATTGAATTGAATTGAATATAAGTCAAATGAACAGACCACGATTCAAAACACAAAATGCACACAATAATATTTTTAAATAACAATGAATTCATAATTTTATATGTGATTGTGTAGCTATTTAATAAAATATATTTTTAAAAACGTTTCTTTTGTGATACTATGCAACTTTGTGCAAGGAAACTTGTTTAGAGCGATGAACATACTTCAAAGGTTTAACACAGTGCAACACAACGAAGCACGCCGATGAACCGAGCACATTTACTCAAGCACTGATTTTGAGGTAGGTGCACTTTACTTGAATGTTTTGGTCTCATGCCACCTAAAATTCAGAGGCTAATATTGTACTTTTTACTCTGCGAAATTAATTTTTTTAACATTCTAGTTATTTTGGAGATTCCGATTAAGAATACAGAATGTAATCGACCACAAATATTTGGTATTGTTAAAGATAGGGCTTTGGTGAAATTCACAGGCTACCTGGCAGTAAATAAGCTCCACTTTTACCAGGTGCAACATTAAAGTGATGCACACTTTAATGCACCAAAAATCATAAATCAATAATATAATATACATCATATTGAAATGGGCTGTTCTGCATAATGAGTATACTTTTTGTATATTTTGATGCTAATACTTGTGTACTTTTACTTCCAACATAATATTAATAAGTAATATTAATGCACGAGTAATATTAATCCAAAGCCTACTTTTACTTGCTTTAGTAAGGTTTTCAATGCAAGACTTGTAACAGACTATTTCTACACTGTGGTATTGCTACTTCTACTTAAGTAAACTGTCTCACCACTGTGCCAGTGTGTCAAAAAAGGATAAAAAGATCGCACGTAAACATTTAGTCGTGACCAAGCTGTTTTAGATCAACACCTGCTGAGCGTTGGCGCTGCCGAGCAGTGGAGGGAGCGCTGCTTCAGGAGCGAAGCCGGAAGTGAGCCGGAAGTGAGCCGGAACATCGGCTATCGTTTGTTTGAGTGGCTCTTGTCGCAATAGACGATCTTCGGCCATGAGGTGTCACTTGGACTTTTCGGCTCGCTACTGCAATGTAAGAAAGTCTTAGGAGTAGCCCCTCGGCAGACCAACATGTTAGGGGACGTTACACTGGACGAAGTAGGTATGAATATATTTTTATAAACTGATAGCAAGGCTGTGTTTTATGGTTGACACCGGAGGGTCTTCCAAAAACCCTATGACAGTTGCCTTGGTCGTTGTTGCTAAGCTAACGCTGTCGGGATGGTGCGGTGGTAACGTTAAGCAGAAACTGATATAACCTAACGTAATGGAAGTGAACTGATAATAACTGACGTTAGTTAGCTGTCAGGTCCGTTCTGTTAAGTCGCGAGGATGACTGTACTGTGTTCAAGAAAACGTTGGTCCTCAAGTCAGTCTGGCCTGAGCTAGCGTTAGTATTCTGGACATTTACAACAGCTCTGTTAGTTCATGTTAGTCAGTTAACGTTAGCTAACGCTGAGCTAAGCGTGATGCGGTTAACGTTAAAACGTAAAAACACGTGAAACCGCGCTCCTGCCCGGGACGCCCGTCACACTGACAGCACTGTGTTCCAGCACGCGGTGCGATGCCCGCTTAAAAGAGAATTCAAAAGACACGGTTCTAGAAAAGTGGCAAAAGTACTGGCAACATTCGTAAATATAATGTAAGGAGGATAACTTTTAGAGTGCTCTAGTGATACAGGCTAGCTAACTCCCTTCACTCACTCAGCTAGCTAACGTTAGCTCACATAGCCGCGATTTCAATGATAGTCTATCTCTGTAATATTAGTCAATACAACTTCCCTGCGAAGGTCCAAAACGTATGCACCACAACGCCAACATTTTCAGTGTAGTATAACTTAATAGCTATTGCTGAAATGGGGCTTGAAAAATGCAATGCTTTAAGCTTTGTAAATGAGCCAAAATACATTTTCTTAGCATGTGGCTGATGTTTTCGATCAATGATTCCATTTTCTACCTCTCTAACGAAACCATCATGAGAAAGTTGTTGTCGAGCAGCTGTCAAGGGGATACCAGATACCTTCACAAGAGGGGAATTCTTCTAATATTTTATGGACTCTCTTAGACTCTGCCTCTCTTCTTGTGTAGTTTCAGTGGGGAAAGCTGTTGGTTTATCGCCTCCTGTGCATCCGCTGAGGAAGAAATGAGAACTCTTAAGGACACTGCTTTCTCCTCCCAAGACCTGCTACATACGTGTGAGCCAAGTGTGCAGTCCTAGGCAGCCTGAAGCTTACATTTCATCCCCAGATTTGCTGCGAAGGAGGAGGAGAAACAACTTCTGGCTCAGTCTGCATCTCGCTAATGTCCTCCAGACCCTTTGACTCAGCCTCTGTCTTATCTCAAACTCTTGAGTGTGACTGTTAGTTAGAGGGGGAACCCCTTTGCCTCAGGAAAGAAACATCTTATGTGCCTGCCCGCCTGTCGGGACGTCCACGTGAAGGCCTATCACCCTGCATCGCTACCCAGAGCTAACCGTGGCCTGCTGACCTGCAGCACGGGTGCAGTTATGTCTACGGATTTATCAAGAACTTGTAGTCCATCTAAAGTCACCAACAGAAAATGTACTAGTCCGTTCAGCTGGAGCTGACATCTCAAAAGTAATTCGTGCATAAGAAAAGCTCAGTGAGAGGGGAGCCACCAGGAAGAACAGGGGCACTTTTAGGAAACTGAACGTTCCTCCACCTCAGGCTTTGGTATTGTGTCCACTGTTAGTTCCTGTCCTTCCTATAAATCTCCACCCAAGTCTTCTGCCCCTAAACCCAGCCCTTCAGAAATAACCGCATCTTGATTGGGCGGTGCCATGCCCACCAACCAGTCCTCCCCCTGGGGTGGGGGGAAGCTCCGGGCTTGCTCCAGCGCAGATAGTTCCACCACTACAGCCTCTGTCCGTACACACACCAAGACAGTTGCGGCCACTAAACTGCCTTTTAGTCAGACTTCCCTAGAGCTATCCAGGAGAAAGGATCAAGCCAAGCCTCTCTCCTCTAGCGTTGCCTCATCCGCTCCCCCCCTGAGGCAGACAACAGTGGCCCAAACTGTGGTTTCTGTATGGGAGAATGGGGACGGAAATAAAACCAACGCCCAGAGCCAATTCACCGCTGTGCCAGATGGGTCTCCAAACCTGCCACAACAACTTAATGGGATTCCAAGCCCAAACCAGGTACCGGCAAGAGGACTGAAGCAGGCTGGTAGCAGCTTCACAGAGACCAGTGCCCCGTCTGCCATCCCCAAGAAGGAACGCCAGGTCGGGTTTAATGTCCAGCGGATGGGTACCATGCAAAAATGTATGCCGCTCCAATCCGCTCAACCTGGAAACGGTTTAGCAGCGAGCAGACGCCCGGCTGCCACAGGTGACGTGCCGATGGGTTTGGAGCCTTTTTTGTCAGTTTGTCATCAAGACCTGTTCATCAAAGGACAGCCCACTCTGAAGCAAACTGACAAGTTAATGGTGAGTATTGATGTTTCCCTATGTGGATGCCACAGCAGCAACATTTAATTGGAACATTTTCCCAGAAATAATAACAATAATAATACAAAAAAAAGATATCTTCACTCAACAAAGTCGCAGTTTATTTTTGGACCTACTGCTGTCCATTTTGGCCACCAGGCTTTATAGCTAAGCATCTTTTTGTACTGATTAATACAGCGGGAAATGATGGTTTCATATAGAGGTAGCCTGATCAATCGGCCAGGCCAGGCTGATCTATCGGTATCAGTGTATATGATGGCATATAAGTAACAAGAAATTGCAGGACAGAAATGCCAAACTAGGTCTGAGGTGAAGTGTCACCATTTCCTAATTTCTTCCATCAGAGAGCACTGACAAGTTGATTTTCAATTAGAAATTGTCCTGGTTATGTTAAACGTCAATACCTTGGGGCTGTCTATAGTGCAGCAATACCAGTCCCTGAAACTACTGATTCTATGTTGGCGCTCCAGAATCTCTTACATTTGGTTAGCTTTATGCCAGTCCACTTACTGCCTCGTCCTCCCTTCCCTTTTTTTGTTTTAGCTTGAAGCTGCAGACTGTTCTGCCTTGCCATCAGTGCCTCCTCCATGCCTTACTCTTTGTGAACATCAGGGGGCAGCATTGGGAAAGGATGCCTCCAGCCTTGACAGCACAGAACTAGAAATGAGAAGCACAACAAGAGAAACAACAACTTCGAGGAGGATCCATTCTGCAACAAAATGCGGTCAGACTCAAAACAGCTGCACAGGAACAACTGCTTTAAACAATCCGTTGATAGTAAGAGGTGGTCCTCCAGCTGTGGTGGCAGCGACTGCAAACAGCAAGCCCCAAACAATAGCATCACTAGACCTAAACATGCAGGCCCCAGCGAGTCACCCGCGAAGCACCTTGTCCACATGCAGAAGAATCAGTCCTCCTGCAGCCAGTCCCTTACCAAATGCCCCCATGCCAACTGTCCTCAGTGCCAGTGCCAGTGCCACTCAGGAGAAGCAGCCCACACCGCTGGGTGCCATCACAGGTAATAAGAATGATTGTTTTACTAGCATGAAACCAGAAATGGAAAGCTCTGTGGATGTGTTACTGTTCTGTCCCTCGTAGATGTGGGCTCCGTAACCACTCAGATCTCCGCAATCCACCTCACTAGGCGGGGACAGCCTGCCTCCATGTCCTCGTCATCTCCGTTCCCTTCCTCACCCTCGCCAGTGGAGGCGTGTCAGGTTGGAGAGACTCGGCTTTCTGGGTGAACAACAGCTAATTGCTTCTCAGTCAATCGATGCAGTTCTGTTTGTTCCTCCTCCTAATTCTCACTCTGAATATTTCACCTCATCTTCATTGTTTCCAGTCAGGAGTGTGTTCTGCAGGTGGATGGAGTTGAGGAGGAGCTGCCTGACGAGCTGGAAAATGCCTGTAGTGACGATGGTAAGATGTTAAAATACACGCTCGGTACGTCATCATACTCGAGCTGCCTTTAATGAACTGTCAGTTTGCACTATTGAAGATGTAAACCGCTGATTTTAGTTGTCTTCTGTTGTCTTCAGATGATTCAGACTGTTCGTCCATCAATGGCACCTTATCCACAGCATCCTTCGGTCTCCTTTCTGGGTAAGACACACACTCTGGCCACACGCACAAACCTAATTCTTTTTATTTATGTTGACATTTAACGTGACCACAAGAACAAACACTGACTGATGCAAACTCTGTAGAGGACCCTTTTTCTCTCTGACTTTGTTTTTGGAACACTTCTGGCCAGTTCTTTTCAGGACACTCTGTTTTTCTTTCTCACGGTGCAGGTAGCCTTCTAATTCTAGAAATGTGTGAATACACACTCACTCAGAGAGTCTTTCCATCACATTCTCCGACATTATATGCTTAGTCTCTTTTTTTTTCTCCTCATGTGCACCTAGAGAAGCGTAATCATTGTCTGCAGCCATTCAAATCATACAAATCATCCTGCTTTCTGTAAAAATGTATGAACTATATCTTTAAAGCCCCACTGCGGTTTCACTATGGCCATATAAAGAATTGGTGGGCAGGTATAATAAAATGAATCCATAATAAAAAAAGTAGTGTACTTAAAAATGTTTTTGTCCGTTTAACTGTCCGATCCTTTAGGTGCTAAGAGTTTAATTTTGTTCTCAATTTGAGCAGTTCAAAATGTCAGTGCGCTTTCCTTGGCCCGCCCAGCATCCAAGCCTGGTTTCTAATTGGTCTCCAAAAATGCCACAAAACTTACATCCGTCAGATCCTGTGGATCAGATCTTTCTCTCTTTCATTCTCTCCCGCTGCTTTGTTAAAAGAGGCTGAAAGCAGCAGAGCGTGGTGGAAAGGTCTGCTGCATTGTGTGTCATATTGTTCTCCACTGTGATGGCCTCAACAGTAGAACTCCCTACCAAAGACTCGGAGCTGATTCTCTGCTAAAACAGCCTGGATAGGGACCGCTATTGTCACCCCCCCCACCCCAGCTGATTTGTTTGTGTTCATTTACATACACCCCATCATCCTCCCAACCTTTCCTGAAAGCTATAGCTCCTGTATGTATAGCGTAATGTTAAGCTAGCCTAGTCTAGCTGTAATGCCATCGTAGTCCTGTCCGTGGTGGATTTTATTTAAGAGAAAATATTTGAATCACCCCGTTACTTCATCCATCTGCCTATATGACTGTCACGTGAGTGTTTTTTTTTAAATTTCTTGGTTAAATTCTCATTCTTTCGTTTTCATCTGATGTGATCAGTGGTGTTATGTTGAAAAAAGAGCTCAGGAATCTGCTAACGTTTGAACTTAACTGCCTGTTTTTGTGAAACCTTTTACAGCTGCGTAAAAGTGCATGTCACTGATACCACTGCCTCCCTAGTGTTATTTTGTTGAGGTTAATTATGTCTTCTTGGCTTTGGAGAATTATTTGTGACAATACACAGCAATTTATATTCTCCTGTTACTGTTGAGCCAGCATTGGATCTCCTCTGGCAAAACTGCCCAGTCTCTGTGAATAGTAGTATTAAAATCTAAAATGTGGGAACATTCATTTTAAGTAGATCAGAAAGTCTCTGCCTAGAAGGCCTTCTTTATTTGACCTTTCTAACCCCAAATTCCCACGCGCATCGTGTTACCAGTGCGTAGTGCTAACCGCTAAAGCAGTGGTGTGGTGCTAAAAGAACAGTCTTCAGCAGCAGAACAGTTTACACGTTTGCAACATATAGAAAGTAAACGCGCTATTTGAATGTCTATAGAGTTTGTGCTTTAACTGCACAGTTGGAAGATGTCGCTTCCTGACACGTTTGTCATCGATAAGATTAATTGTTTTTCAATAACGTCTAGATCACAGTTCCCGATGTGACCGTCACAACCTTCTCCCTTTGATATGGGCAGCAAAATATAGTAGCGTCAGGATGTTTGGTGTCGATGTGAGAGGCCACGAATCGTTCATCTGTTTCCCTTCCCTCTGTCCCTCTCTCCTTCTCTCAGTGTTGAGGAGCCGATGTTATTGGGGGCCGAAGATGATCGAGAGGAGAGGCCAGCTTTGGTTCCCAGTTTGTTCCCCCTCATCCCGCCGACTCTCTACTTCAGCACCGCCAGTGAGAAAGGTCGGGACACGCGCGTCTGTGGTGTGAAACAAACCGTAGCTGTAACAGCGGGCAAAGTGTCCCGAGGCCTAGAGAGTTTTCAGCGGATTGCGATCGTTGACCGGATGTCGCGTAAGAAGATTGCAAGCCCGAGCGGACAAAAAAAACGACAGTGTCCGTTACCAAAGCTGTTGTTCAGCTGAAACCTTAAGAAGTCACCACACAGCTGAACACAGCTGAGGTCAAGCCAGCTTTGACTGTTGTAAAATGCCGTCTTTCTGACGACCAAATCTAAAGTTTTCCATTTTTGGTTAATGTACATTGCTCTTTGAGATGAAGGGAGACCGTAGGTTAAGTGTGTTGTGTTAATCATACTTTAATGAAGCCAGTTTAAATGTGATTGCCGCTTTATTTAACTAATCATTGTACTGAACGGTTTACATCTAATACCAACACATTGGGGATTTTCAGTAGGTGCTGTGAACAGTTTCTAAATCTTTGCATTATGCCTGTAGTCGGTGTAAAATATGGTCATAAATGACATACAGCGTTTGGGTTGTGTGCTCTGCAGTGGAACTGCTGCCTGCAGAACAAAGACGACTGTTAAAATGGAAGATGAGCACCGTCACTCCAAATATTGTGAAACACACCATCGGCAGGTCCCACTTCAAAGTCACCAAGAGTAAGTCGTCACGTGTGTGTCAGTGATGGGGCTTTGCCAAGATACATTTTCATGTGCAGCCCATTTGTAGATCACCGCCCCGAGACACTTGTACCTAAAATATGATTTCAGTGTAAGTGCAAATGTAAGAGATGACTGTGAGAATTGTCCAGGATGATCAAAATCCCTTTTGTCATTCTGTTGTTCATGTAGAGAGCCACGACTGGTTGGGCTGCTGGGGCCACCACATGAAGTCTCCTGGCTTCAAGGCCCTCGAAGCGCACCAGAAGGTGAGGAACTGTAGATACACTACCCATTCCAGCTCCCACGGAGCCCTAACTTTAAGGAAGGTGAAATGGTCGAACGACCTTTTACATCTTCTGTGCAGAGTGCCCCCTAACTTGGCTGTGTTTGTGTTTATTTTGTCCTAGCTGAACCACTTCCCGGGAACATTTCAGATTGGCCGAAAGGACCGGCTGTGGAGGAACCTGTCCAAGATGCAGGTTCGCTTTGGCAAACAAGAGTTCGGCTTTTTCCCCCGCACCTTCATCCTTCCTCAGGACATCAAGCTGCTCCGCAAGGCCTGGGAGGACGGTGGCTCCAGGCAGAAATGGATCATCAAGCCTGTATGTTCTGCTAGTAGATAATCATTTTGTCCGTTTACTTGTAACCGTACCCAGGCAAAAGGAAGACAAATTGGGCTCAAACCACAGGGGGAAAAACAGACTAAATGTGAACTGGTCTTTTGGATTTTGTGGCTGCAACAAACATCAGTAAGTGTTGAGTTACAGCCTTGACAGGAAAGCAGATTTCTGTTTCTGTAAGGATGCCTTTATTTTTTATTTTTAGGTATATACACAAATTGTTGTGTTTTGGGTTTCAGTTGCTTTATAATTAGTTGTTCTGTGTGATGATGGTGATCATTGGCATTAATTGTTGTAAAAGGTGGAACAAGTTAGTTGTTATCCAGATCATGATGCTGTAGCGATAGATATGTTGGAGTTTAAGGAACTGAGGGGTGTAATGGTACGCTAAATTCACGGTTCAGCGTGTATCTTGGTTTTAGGGTCACGGTTCAGTAAGTTTTTGATGCAGCAGCTGTAACAAAAAAATGCATAAAAAAAAACATTTGTCTTTTTAAAATGTTTTTATTAAACAATGTAAGCATTCAACAGTGGCTCATAATTATCAGTGTAACAATTGAGGCACTCAAATCCAGTTTGAAACTAATCATTGCCGATTTCTGTAACCAACTGGGGAACCGTAATGCTCCCGGATCTAAATGTCTGACCACATGAGCCTGACTAAGCCGCCTAACCAGACTAAGCATGCTACAGCTGACAGACAACTGGTGCTCTGCCAAACCCTTCTGGGTAAAACCCATGCGAGTAATAGACACATATAGGCTATTTTGACAGTAATTGTTTGGGTCACAGGGCGCACCGAACCGAGGAGGACACATACTGGACTGAATGGTTCAGTACGAATACGCGTACCATGACGCCCCTAAAGGAAATGTGTCTTAGTTTGTTTTTAGTTTTCATCAGTTTACTTGTTTTTTCAATGTTCTCTTTCTCCTCTCATCTCTAATAGCCTGCGTCAGCCAGAGGAATAGGTATCCAGGTCATCCACAAATGGAGCCAGATGCCCCGCAAGAGACCACTGCTGGTCCAGAAGTAAGTAGCCCGACATAGACTGCTAATGGTTTGAATCTTAGTGGCCCAGGGACCATTTTCCAGTACCTGACACTACATGTATCCATTAGTCATTAGGATCAAACCTCTTTATTCTGGTTGTGTTTTGCAGGTACCTTCACAAGCCCTACCTCATCAGTGGTAACAAGTTTGACCTGCGGATCTACGTCTATGTGACGTCCTACGACCCGCTCAGAATTTACATCTTCTCCGACGGACTGGTTCGATTCGCCAGCTGCAAGTCAGTTTTCATCTCCTCTGCCACAGTGACAAGGCCAAATACTGTAGATTAGTTGACGTAAAATGGAACATAAATGTTCGCCAAGGTGAAAGCTTTGTCATATTAGCAGGAAAAAAGTAGTATAGTCTATGTATGATGTAAAAATCAATATGGCTGATTGGCGACACTTTGAATATGTCAGACTTGCAAAGAGCAGATGATAGTGGTCATTTTTGATTTAATTCCACATTTGTGTTTCTCCTCTTTAGGTATTCGTCTTCCATGAAGACTCTGGGTAACAAGTTCATGCACCTGACCAACTACAGCGTCAACAAGAAAAACTCTGAATACCAGACAAACAGCGACGACAAGGCCTGCCAGGGACACAAATGGTAACGGAGAGAGGGAAAGGTTTGATGTTTCAGTCAAAGAAGCATCGAGGGAGGGACGGTGATCATATGAATAGGTGACAGCAGGAAATGAGGGAGGATGAGAGAGTATAAAAGAAGCAGGGGGTAAAAGGGGGGAGTGGAAGGAAGTAATTTGTGTGCTTGACAGGTGGGAAGCGAGGATTAAGAGCACAGCCAACACTTAGGTTACGAGAAGAGTTCGAAACTTGGAGGGAGAGAGGAAGGAAAGGATGAATAAGTATTATTGGATTCTGTTTATTCGGCTCCTTCCAAAGAGATTAAGTCAACAAACGACTATAATTCTGCATCCAGAGCAGGTTCCTCTCCCACAAACGTTTGTAAAAGTGGAACTCAAATCTGAAACACATCTTTGCTGCTATTATACGTATGTTGTCTGAGCATATGTGCTCCCCAACTGCAACACTGTGTGTGTGTGTGTGTGTGTGTGTGTGTCTTCAGGGCTTTGAAGGCCTTGTGGCAGTATCTTGGTTCTAAGGGAGTCAACACCACGCTGATCTGGGAGAAGATTAAAGACATTGTGATCAAAACCATCATTGCGTAAGTTTGACCATTCAGTCATTTATTGGCTGCAGAACGGCACCATTTTTATTGTTCTGTTTATTTATCATTTGTTATTACATACGAAACTTTAAGTGAACCATTTTTTGTTGTTGCTTTTGCATCACGACCTAATGAAGCACTTAGTTTACCCTTTCATTTTAACATAATGTCCAAGACAGTCTTCAAAACTAGTGAACTTGTACACCGGTTTCCTTTCACTTTCTACTTGTAAATATTGTATGACATAGATGACTGACAACCTGCATTCGAAGCAGATCTATAGAATACCTTGGTTGACAAATATCCAAGTTTATTAGTCATTTAATATGCAGTAGCTTGAACTACTTTCTGTGAGAATAATACGTTAAAATAGCTTTTAGACAGTGCCATGAAGTGTCTGTATCACTGCAGATAGCTCTTTGGTAGCCCTTCTCATTGACCAGTTAGTTTATTATCTCGAAGATTCTCTTGGCCAGATGATCCTCAGTCTTAACAGGAAGTGAGGGTTTGAAGCAGGGTAACCAATCCCTCTTAAGTGAAACTGAAATTTGTCCAAAGAAACTGCTGCAGTCAGTGTGGTCACAGGAGGGGGGAACTGGAATTTAGCACGCTGCAGCTTTAACAAATGTCAGGCTTCTTTGGAGCCAGTGTGGTTTTGACAATCACTAACAAAGCTCATAGAAATCTCTTTTATTTGGAGAAGGTAGCGGAAGGGAGTCTCGGGAAGGTCTGTGAAATGCTGGAGTGATGAAAGCGACGCTGTTAGAAAAGTTACTTTGAAATAATAACGGTTATGGAATAAGCTATCTCTGTCCTGTGTGTCAGGTCCGAACCGTACGTCAACAGTCTGCTGAAGATGCACCTTCGGACTCCTTACAGCTGCCACGAGCTGTTCGGCTTTGACATCATGCTGGATGAGAAACTCAAACCCTGGATCCTGGAGGTCAACATATCACCAAGGTAACACCCACACAAACTAGGGGTGTCACGACTCGATCTAAACTATTTGATTTCCCCAGCACTGACGGCTGTGCCATCGTGTCAACAGATTATTGGTGTTCTTTAAAAAGACAGGCTACATGGTATCAAATGTGATATAACTGCCATGTTTGTTTTGTTTTGGAATGTACCACACTAAGGCCAAATGGTCATATTTAAAATGTAATAATCAATTGGGAACAAACTTTGAACACAAAACAAATAAGAGTCACTAGATGGCAGAAGGGTACTTTACAAACAGCTAGAGGTTTTCACCTGAAAAAAGCCACCAGGATTAGAATTTCTACTCCTGTCGATGATGTTCTTTTCCCAGTCAAATACATTTTCATTAGGATGCCTGCGAAGGCATCCTGCCATAATTGTCGCGTTTCCTGAGATGTACCCGTGTGTAGCACAGCCTACAAACTGTGGTTTTTCTATCAACGATGCGCTTGTTGATGAGGCAACTCACGGGGAAGGCAAAATGTCGCCGCACCGGTGACTTCACGGAAGCAGGAGGATTTTCCAGTTCCGTGGTTCCTCCGTCATCTCCGACTCCGGGAGCGGCCATGAGTGCTGCTGCAGGCTACCGCTAAGCTCCGCTAGGTCGTTTTTGTAGTGTTGTCCTTTCATTTATTTTGGATGGGCACAAGTAAGCGGGCGTAGAGAGAAAAAGAAAATTCTGTGAGCATCGCCAACCCTGCCTTTGATTTTGAAGGTGGACATCGAAAGCTCATTTCGATCGATTTTTCGAACTGGACACCCCTAATGGAAACACCAAGTTTTCAAACTAGATCTTGTAACTGTTGTGTTTCTGGTCCAGCCTCCATTCCAACACAGCGCTGGATGTTTCCATTAAAGGTCAGATGATCAGAGACCTCCTGAACCTGGCTGGCTTCCGCATACCCCAAAGAGAAGACGTGGTCGGCCCCTGCAGTAGCACCTCCAGCTCCACCAGCAGGTAGGGAGGCGATGCTACACCTCACAGGCTATCGTTCGGATCACCCCCTCCACACAAGGGGTTCCTGTGACCGAGAAGAAACTAGTGAATTCCAGTCCCAATTTGGGAACAATGTTCACTGTAATTCAATTCAACTCAAACTACAGAAAAGACCTTATAGTTGAAACAACACCTCTGTGTGTGTGTGTGTATAGTCTGTGTGGGGGGACCAGGGAGAGGACCAAACCAGATCCGTCTGCTGATGAGAGGGTCAAACGGGCGTTTTACCTCACACAGCGCTACGTGGACCAGGTAAGTGAATTAATGCTAAGGCAACATATGCTAAAACAGAGATAAATGAGTGCATTTAATATAGTTTAAAGGTTTACTCAGCTAAGGTTAAATGGTAAGCTCAAGTTGGTGCAACAACAGCAGCTCCATATCAGAGCTTTTAGTCTCTCAAAAGTTTCTTCATCTGGCATTTTAGACATCACTTCAGTTTATTGCAAAACTGCACAAGATTTGAAGAAAAGTCTCAGAAAAAGCCACAGCAAATGCTATTCGTGGACTACTGTATGTACTATCACCGTACCACTGATGGCGTAGATGCTGGTGGTGGTGGTGAGTACTGCTTTTATCATTAGGCATAAACTCACAAAAAAAAAACAAGTACACAACCTTGTCTCCTTCCGCGTCTGCCAGGACTTCCTCTCTTCAGTGCTGGATGTCTTGACTCCGGAGGACGTTCACGTGTTAGCAGAGAGTGAAGACGAGCTGAATCGCCTTGGAGAGTTTGAGCGCGTTTTCCCGTCGCCGTCGTCATCTCGCTACCTGCGCTTCTTCGAGTGTCCGCGATACCTCAACATCCTGCTGGACCAGTGGGAGCAGAAGCACTGGAACAACAGGACAAGAGGTATGTGGGCATTTTCACAACAATGGTATTGCTGTCCGTGGCGTTGATTTGTTAAGGATTTGCTGTGCTTTGTTAGACCCTAATGAGACAGAGATTCTGAAGTAGAAATGAGGCGCATCTAAAGTTGAGTGGGTGAATGTAGTCTGCAATGTAAGGTGTTGCATAGATGCAACATGTGGGGGAAAAAGATGTGGACATTCATACAAATGACAGCTTTTAGTGGTTAATCATTGTTGCTTGATCCCTGTAGCTCAGGCAGCAGCTTGTGTGATTTAATGTCTTTGAAAAGCAGGTGTGGAAAATGTGGAAGGATTCGTAGCTGTTTAATTTATCACAGGAGCTCTCAGGTCAAATCCACCAGTGTTATTACTGTCATTTATTTTCACACAATTAGGGTTAATTTATTTAGCTATGTTTGAAACAATTCTGATATTGCCAGCTGTGTCGTTCCTATTTGTTAATAAGTGGTTCGTGTAGGCGACGTTATAGTGAACTTGAGTTGAAAGCTCTGATGAGATGAAGATTTTTTTGTTGTTGTTTAACATGATTTAGACCCTTTAAGACTTGCAGCTTCACTCAGAAACCTTCTGGAAGTATCAGAGCCCTGCTGCTCACCATCCGAACAGAGAATGAGGTTAATCTCCAAGTCATAACTGAAGGAGAAACACAGGAGCTCCTCGTCTCGCTTTATTTAAGGAAGGAATAACACACAGAGGGCTGAGGAAACACTGAAACCTAAGATTTTATGGATTCTGTGTGCGTGAAATGGCTGTTGTATGTGCAGGTATCAGTCTGCTGAGGGCTCTCTGTCAGGAAGGAGTCCACCTGGGAACCAATGACCCTGCTCACATGGTGAGGAACTGTGGAAACACTCCATTACTTAGTCGGAATAACAGACGAAAGTGATCTATTTTTTTTTTTATACATTCCGCAAACCTGTGGTTTGAGTTGAAATGTTGAACCATTCTGTTTTTCTCTATGCTTGTGCGTGTCTTGGTTGTGTGACACCATAGTGGTCCAAGTGTCGCTGCATCCCAAGGTTTGAACACCACAGACAAGATCTTGTCAGCCCATCCAGGTACACACACACACACACACACTTACACACACAGCAGAAAAATAAAAGTCAGGCGTCAGGAATGCGCCAATACTGCTTTCTTATTCCTAACAGATGCACAGAACAAAATATTAACCAGGCGTTACAGCTGCTGATCCAGTACAGAGCGGAATATGTAATATTTAGTTACATGCATAATGCATGTCCTTGATGTGGATGAATAGTTTTTGGGAGCCTTCTTGTCTTTGTGAAATTAGGTTAGTAAAGTAAACTAGTGTGTTCAACTTACAACAAGACAAACGTCATCGAACAACATTAAAGGATGACTTTTAACTTCATTATAAGTCAACAAACCCTCGCCAGGCTGCATATGTATTTATCCTATAAAGGTCATCCATGTTTACTGTAGAAATACCTGCTACGGTTATATGTTAAAACTTGCCACAGGCTTGAACATAATATCAAAGTAATTTAGAGTGGGTTAGAATTAGTATTCATTGCACACTACGTTAACCACATGACCTCCCTGCTGCCCTCTCCTGTTTTCTTCTCCAGGGTGGTGGTCAGCCATCAGGACCGCTCCCGCCATGATGACAATGACTTCGCTTTGGACAGAGAGGTAGCGTCAGTCTCCAGCCTGCCTGTTTCGCCAAGCCCTGGATCTAGTGTCACCAGCAGTGCCTGCGCAAGCCCTGAGCCCAGCATCACCCAGAGCCTGCTGCCCCAACAGTTTGCCTCGCTCTGAGACTCGGTTTGCTAACTCGACGTTCAGTACGCAGAACAGACACAAAGCTCAGGGTCCAGGGCTAACCTCTCCCCAAACACCCTCCCACTGATCTTTCATATCGAGTAGCTCTGAAACCCTGTATGAGAAACGTATTTAGAGCTACAGTATAAGCTTGGGGCCCAGTCTTAACAAACAGTCTTGGACAGGAGTTTAACAGAATTGTAGTTGGCAGTCAGAAAGAGGTACTTCAGTAACTACTATATAGTTATAGAGGATCTTTTTGAACTTTGGCTAAAATCAGTCAGTTCATGGTGCCTCATGCTTTGTAGGCTTGAGGTAAATGTCCATTACTGCACCACCAGTGACGGGATGTAACACTTAAAGGGCCATACCAGTGTTCTTTATGTTTTAGCCCATTTACTACAAATCAATAACATGCCAACCATTGTCCAACTTTGGATACAATGTATTAATGTAGATTTCCTTTTTATTTCTTTGCAGTATTAAAATCGTCCTGCAGAGACTTGAAACATGCCGGAGATATATGAGCTTCATGTCTGCTTAATTAGTCAAATCTACATTGTTATATGGCACTGCAGTGCACACTTAACAACAGTAGAAGAAGACATGACATTCAGTTCAATAAGACCACTGCATTGACCCGGCCCAGAAGCTCTAGCAAAGAAAATAGTCGTTCAGCCAAAACGTTTGACAGAATTGTCTGAGTTTTCTCGTAGTATTCTAATCCGCTGTGATGTGTTTGGCTTTGGATAAGCATTACAACTCAACACACAACCTACACCACCTAGCAACGCTAGCATAGGCTGCCGGTTTGTGTGTTTTACGCTCTCACATTAGTGAGAAAGCCAACACGATCTGACAGAACACCGTGGCCTAAAGTTGTGATGAATAATGACCCAATACTGTGATTTCTCTAATGTCTTAGATCCACAAGTGTCACATTCCTTGTCTAATGGACTCTTTGTGTGGAAATAGTGAGGCGACGAAAGAAGGGCTCTCAGTAGTGAAATGGAGGGAGGGATGTGGAGTTGGAGAAGACCTGCAGAAAAAGACCATTGTTTGTGTGGCGTGTTGAGATCTCTGTAGCGAATTTCAAACCTCTTTATAGTGTCAGTACTTGGTTTTGTTTTCACTGGTGTTACTGGTGTGTTTCACAAAACCTCATGATGCTGACTTACAGTATGTTAGAGATACATGAAGATGAAACTTTGATTTCTCGCTCAGACATGCACATCGGTGGACATAAAAAGGAAAAAAAAAAGTTAAGATTTCAAAGGACATTTGTAATTTTAACTTAAAGCAGTTTAACCCTTTTATGTTTATGTCAGCCGAACTGCAATCTAATTTGACTTTTAAAGGTTCTTTTGTTTTCTGTGTGATGATTACTTGCGCACAAATTCTAGTATATATTTCTTGAAAGCTGCCAAATCCAGCGCCAGATTTAACCCTGCAGAACCCGACAGTGTGCATTAACACAAACGTTTAATTTTAAATTTAAATTTTCATTAACGCTGGGAGTTGAGTGGTTATAAACGGAGTGCTAGTTTGCAGTGTTTGCTCTTTGAGGGGGAACCAGTTTAGGATTTCTTATGTATCCTCAGGAAAAAAAAAAAAAAAAAAAAGTCTCCTGTTTAAAAATATATATATCTACTGTGAGGACGCTTCCAGAAAAGTAACATAAAACTACTTGAAGAAAATGTTTCGCTTCCCCTTCTCTTGAAGCCAACATCTATTGTAGCAAAATGACAGTCAGAGCTGGTTGTAGATGAGAAAGGTGTAGCTGTCACGTGAAAACATCTTCTACTTCTTGTTGACCTCACTCTTTCATATATGAACATTTGAAATCCTCCAAAGAAAGTCACTATGACGTCCTTTTTTTTATCCCGGTGGAGATTCTTTGAGAAGTCATTCCTGTTGTCAGAAGTTACAAGAAGTATGGAAGCTTACTTGTTTTACGCGATGAAACTGTTGTAGATCATCTTGAGTAACCGGCTCATGAGACATTGCTGTAGAGTTTTTCAAATTTAATTTTTGAGCGCCACAAGCCGAGTGCCATGTAGTCCTACTTCAAAAAAGGCCGACATCTCTACGGCTGATGTCTCCAGAACTCGGCAACTCACACCAAAACAATCTAGATGGATAAATAGGGCTACAGGTTAGAGGGGAAATATGTATTTTTGATTTTGGGGTGAACTGTCCCGTTTGTTTTTTTTTAAACCCTTGAACGTGAATCACCTGTCATGCCATGACGGCCAGGCAACGAGTGACGATTGGCTTCTGGAAAAACTGCGTTCACACTTACTTTTCAATTCATTTCAGTCATTTCTTATCCCCGTCTCCGCCTCCTGTGACACACCCACAGTAGCTTCTGCGGCTCAGCTTACATTTCTCTGAAGGACCTGGGCCCCGCGCCGTATTAGCCTAGCATCTCACATCCACCATAATGTCTGCATCAACGGGCCGTTACGGGTGGTTTTGTATGTTTTTGCTTCTTCACGATATGACATATTAAATATATTGCATATATTAAAACATGTTCTGCTCTGCAGTTATCTAAAATACGTATTAAACCACCAGTGTCGCCGTTCAACACATCGGTGAAGCTGCTCTTAAGTGATGACTCTCAGGGGTTCCACGGGCCTTATGGCATGAAAAGAGTACTTTAGAAATGACCAAGTAAACTTTCAATCCGATTGGTGGGGAAAAAAATCAGTAACACTGGAGTCTTTTTTGTTTTTATTGGATGGAAATTACAACCTGCTGCGATGCATTTAGCAGATTCCTCTTTACACTGCAGCCACGCCGCCGTTGGGTTTGTTGGCTGCATTTCAGAATTTATATATATATATATATATATATATATATATATATATATATTACAAAGTTAAATAATAACACAGCATTTGAAGTTAACAGAAATGTTATGAGTTAGTGGGGATGACATTTTTTACTAACTTGACATCTGTTAAACTTCCATGTTAAAGGGCTGTACGAATTGCTCAGGATGACAATTTCACAATAAAAGCTATTTGTTGTACAAGTCTCATGATTGGGTTATATCAAGTGACTAAAGAAATTGTTTTAGTTTTACAGTGTTTTTTTTGGTATCTGATGACGGTCACAAGACTTTGCTTTTTATCAGTTAAGAATATATTTTCTGCTTTGGCTGTGAGAGCATGTTAAGCCTCGGCAAATTGTTGGTGTTGATAATGTTGCCATCAAATGGGCCAATCAGGACACAGTCAGGTTCTGCATGCGCGCACACACACACACATCCAGTACATGCATGCACACACACACACTGCTGTGGAGAGAATTGCTACTGTAGAAGCCGTGTGAGAGCAAAGACACAGAAACCATGCTGTGGTATTCTGAATGTGTGTCAGGACCCTGTAAGCAGTTTTACACTATTAATATCTGAACTCCCCTCTTACCAGCAGCAACTGGGCCATTTGGATAACTGCATTTATTATTAGTAAGACACTGTATAATTACTGTACATCAGAAATATAACTTGTAAACCGTTTTCAGAGAACTTGCCAAGTTCTGGCTTGAGTTGAACTTATCGAACCTCTCCTGGAACAACTTTAGTAAAAAGTTGCATTAATGCAGAGTTTAACAGCAGGTTAATCCCACCAAGTACAAGCAAATTGCGGGGATTTGCTGTGCTCAGCATAGCGTTTAAATAGTTTGCCTAGTAAGCTTTTTATTTCTGCACAACTCGAGTTGTTCAGTGTGTCTATAAATAGGTTGACATGTAATGGACCAATGAAACTTGAACGTCTCCCACACTAAGACTGGCGAAGCCTTAAAGCTCCACGGGTCTACATCTTTTCTTTTTTTTTTTTTTCTTTTTGTGAACAATGGATCAAATGATTGTAATGTGAATGTTGTCACTCATTGTGACAAACCCACAGAGAATTATCACACTCCTCTCAGCGCTACGGGGCATTTCAGCATCTTTCAGCTCATTGTTTTGGTTTTGCGACCCACAACTTTCGCGTTTTTGGTTGACTCTCGCAGCTCTCGTCAACTTCGATTTCTACAAAATACCTCTTCCACGTGAACACTACTTGCCCAACACCAAACCACAGGCATAGTTGGCAAAAAGCTTGTGGGCATTTAGTAGCTAAAGAGCCCAATACTGTATATCTCTTTTAGGATTTGCTTAATATCAATACGTCAGGTGTCCAGAAACAAGGCTCCAAATGAATGGTAATATGGCTCTGTCTGATGGATGTGTAAATTGGCAGCTGTTTGCTAACAAAAGCCAACAACAACACTGTTAGATGATATGTCAGGCTTGTGTTAACAGCTTGTTGCGCTGCCCCCAAGTGGGCAAAAAAATCAGTTACTGTTGCTTTAAAGAGAAGGGCTAGCTGTTTAGCTGTACAGCACCTCCCTCATTATTAGACAAACTATGTTAATTAGTGTGAGAAACCAACACTAACACAGAAAGAACCATGAACTGCTGATCAGTAGTCTTGCAAAAGCAATCTGGTGTTATTGCTGGATTCATTTTCTTTACCTTTAATCTAATATGAATATTTGCATAATGTATAAATGGTTGTGTATGTTTTAGCACAGTAGCTACATGTCATGCACTAATGATAACAAATTGCACATTCTTTACATTGTTAACCATTCTCCAAAGCAAATCATCAGTGTTTGGATTAATTTCCTTGTGTCCCGTCAGCCAGGGCTCAGTTCATTCATCTCAACTGATTAGACTTTATTGGTGATCCGGCTCTGCCGTTTCCACCATCGGAAGATCAAAGTGGCAGGGAGGAGGTTTGCGCTTCCTGGTCTTTGTTTTTCTCTCCAAATGTTAATGATGCTGCCACCTGAAGTATTCACCAATGGATGATGAAGAAGTACTTGTAATGTCTATGACCACAAAGACATAGAGGGTATGTGTCTGTCTTTACACCCCTCCAACTCTCCCTGTACATGTTTCCCCTCCCACTCTCCCTCCTCTCCCTCTCTGTGAATGCCACAGGCCTCTCACCCTTCAGTCCAGATTTAGATCTGTCTCTTCCAGACATTCAGACCCAGCTGGCTGAAGCTGGCCAGTAGTGCACAGATTCCCTTGTCTCCGTCGTTCTTTGCGTCCCATACCTTCTTCTTTCCTTCCTCTTCCCTTATTCACCATGACTGGACTCTTTCATCACGTCTCTACCTGACATGGTAGCAGAGCCTGTCAGATGTCTGAGTTGGACAGCGGGTCGAGGGTTGTAGTCCAGGGTTTTTCCACCTGCTTCTCTTCCCCAGCCATGGAGCCTCATGCAGAGGTAAGACACTCTGCTGACTCACCCACACCCCCTTCTGAGCTGTCCACTTCTGCTGGACGTCTGTTTGTGTTGGTAACCAAAACGTGTGTGTTGGTGTGTGTTTGGACATGACTTTGTAACTGAGAGGCTCCAAAGAACAAACACTGGGGGTAGTTTTACATTGCAGCTCTCAATGCCAAGTTCTTTTTTTAAGCAATTTGTTTTGCATCATCTGTTTACATTTACCTTTTTTGGGTTATATTTTGGGACAGCGAGCCCAGATGTTTTTAAGCATGAGTGTTAGCTGTGCCATTTCAAATAATAATTACCTCGATCTTGTTAATATTCACTTGTAGGAAGTTCTTGGCCATCCAGCATTTGAGGTCAAAGATCTAGTTAATTTGTGAAATAATTTGATAAACATCATTGGGTTAAAAGAGAGGTACAATTGAGTGTCCTCTGCGTAGGAATGGAAGCTCACATTATGCCTGCGGAGGACACGCCCCCAGGGGTAACATGTAAAGCAAGAACAAGAGTGGAGTGAGGAGAGAGCCCTGAGTTACCCCTCAGGTCATCTTCACAGAGGATGACTGTGAGTTGCCAATGGCAACACTTAAAGATCTATCTAATAAGTAGGAATAAAACCACTTTAAAACAGAACCAGAGATGCCAGCCCAGTGGTTGAGATGTTCCAATAAAATACAATAGTCAACAGTATCAAATGCAGCGCTTAAGTCTGACAGATCTTAAACTGAAGATTTTTTTGGCATCACCGGCAACCAGCAGATTGTTCATCACTTTTAGAAGTGCAGTCTCTGTACTGTGGTTTACCCTAAATCCAGACTGAAATGTCTCAAAGAGTCTGTTTCTGTTAAAAAAAAAGCAACCAGTCCCTCAGCAGCAACTATGTAGTCCTTCCAAGATATCATAGGTTTTGGTCTTGTAGTAAGTTGTTCTAACTGTTAGTGTTGGACCGATGTGAATTTTTTAGTGCCGATACCGATTTGTTTTCATGACCTATACGGGCTGCCGATTTTCTTGAGCCAATATTTGGAGCCAATACTGCTTTTGCTCCCTCAATTTAAATCATAAAAATAACACAATGATTACGATAAGAAATGTTACAAGTTAAAAAATGAACATTTATTGAACTTAAAAAACAATATTTAACAAACAGTAAAAACAGGTGAGGTAGAACAAGTAAGAGCATGTAGATAAACAATATTTAACAAAAAGTAAAACGGGTTCAGTGCTGAAAATACTGAAAATAAATGTATTATGCATGAATAAAATAATAACAATAAATAAAATAACACTATTGCACACAGTAGTCTAGATCTAGAAGATTCCAGCACTCTGCTAGTGGGGGAGGGGCAGTGCGTGGTCTGCACATGCACTGCAGCGCATCTCCAGCAGCACAGAGCTGCCTGTGTGGACGCCTGTCTGTAAACAATGCCAGGAAAAAAATATTGGCGAACACAGCAGCCTACACGTTAAAAGTGCAAATATCGGCCCGATATCGATCCCTACTAACTATATCTTCACTAGGGAGGTACCCAAGGGATGGTGTGGCATCACCATGGGCTGTGTTACAGCAAGAATAAGAGTTTACAGCCATGCTAGCAACACTGTAAGGCTATGCTTTGAGATAA
Organism: Coreoperca whiteheadi; assembly: GCA_011952105.1. NCBI lineage: Eukaryota > Metazoa > Chordata > Actinopteri > Centrarchiformes > Sinipercidae > Coreoperca > Coreoperca whiteheadi. The sequence goes on along the minus strand of CM022488.1, from coordinate 4,390,365 downwards.
ATGCTAGCGTCAGAATGCTGACATGCTCACAATGACAATGCTAACATGCTGATGTTAAGCAGATATTGTCTATATTATGTTTACCATTTTAGTTCAACATGTTAGCATGCTAACATTTGCTAATAAGCAATAAACACAAAGTAAAACAGAGGCTGATGGGAATGTCATTAGTTTTGCAGGTGTTACGGTGTCAGAAACCAAGACAAATTAATATTTCAATCTAATGGTGGCACTAAATGAAAAGTGAGGGCATCACCAAAGTTATAACAATAGATCCTGATGGATGCCTGAATGTGTGTGTTTAAAGGCAATCCATCAATATGTTGTTGCGATATTTCAGTCTGAACCAAAGTGGTGGACCGACTGACCTAGAGCCAAGCTGCTAGCATTGCTAAAAATGTCCAGTCTAAAGTTGTAACTTCGCCCAAGTTAAAAATGGTATTTTCAAAATGTTTCAGTTTTTGTTAAGGTGCAGTCAGTAATGTTTAGTGGTTCTTTGTACAAAATAACCAAAACATGTCAGACTAGAGTTCATATTACCTCAACTGGTTTCTTTCAGTATGAGGGAAGCAGCACTATCATACCCAGATCTTCAGCTGCTTCTGTCTGCAATCTCATTTATTGGGTTGAACTCTGCTTGCCATGAAACATAGAAAGGGTGAGACAACCACAACAGTCCCGGAAATATACAATGTAGCATCTAACACCTGGAAGACCCATCTTACTACTGAAGAGCTCATTTACCACTGTCAAGGACCCCTTGAATCCTCACCTACTCATTTGAGGCCTACATTTCTTAAATGCATCACCTAATTATTTTCCACATTCGAGGTTACTTAAATTCCATTTATTGTATCTTTTCCATAGCTGTTCATACCTAGCTTTTGCCACTGCAAATTCCTTATTGCCAGTCTCGCTTAATCGACAGTACCTCTCCACTGAGTGAGTTGTGGCAAACTCTGAATGCTTCCTGCCCCCTAAAATGCTGGTTCTTGGCTTGCTGTCATGACGTGCACCAGCCAACCGGTAGACACTCCTTATACCTGCTGCCACAGCAAGTTTTTTCAACACAGTCTGTTCCAAAAACATGTCTCCAACTTCTGCCAGAATGCAGAGGAGACTTGTCTAGCTGCAAGTGAGAAATCACTGAAGACGGGGGCCAGGAGTTCCCAGCAAACCCTTAGGGTACATCCGGACTCCAACAGATTTCCTCTGCAACAAACTACCACCTCGAGGCAATCTTGTCATCGACAAAGAAAAACTCCAAAGCCTCCATTACTGAAATGCCTTACGAACAAATTCTAAATTGAGGAATGACTTAAAGGAATGTTCCAACATTTGCCATGCACTTAGTCTTTTTGAAAGTTTAATGATACGATAAATATCAATTTCATCTATTTGCGTTCCACACAAAGGCATCTTTGTTGAGGTTTACCCTGGCTGAGCACAAAGCCTGGAAGCAGAGGGAAGATGCTAGCCTAGCTCCATCAAGGGTGCATTTCAACCACTCCAAAGCTGTCCGTTTTAATGTTATGAGTATTAAATACATGTAGAACTCGAAAACTACATGTAAAGGAGCAGTTTACGCTTTTAAGCTATCTCTTGACCAGCAACAGCTGAACCCAGTGACTGTATGCAGCCTCTCCATAAGTCTAAACTCTTCTACGTGATTAGCTTGCTAGGTAACAAGATACAATCTGACATTATGTAACCCCAGCATTAGTCAGAGAGATCAGCGAGGGAATGATCAGTTGCCACTCAGAAATGGACAGAAAGGAACCGTGACTGCTCAAATTTCCATCGTGGAGCAGAAGACCTTCATGGCCACCAAACATGGATGGGGGTCATTGCAGAGCTTCAAAGCATAAACTCTGGGCTGTTAGTAAACTGTTGATATATTTCCTCTCCCAGGTCCCGTTATTTGAGATGGACCAGGAAGAGGATGAGGAAGATGTTATCTCAATGAAGAGCAGAGGTAAGAGGTGTGTGTGTATTGTTCTACGATTGCTATTCCCGTGCCACTACTACCTCTACGGCCGCTACTACTCCGACTATTCTGCAGAGTGTGTTGCATGTGTACAGTAAAGGCATTGATCATATATAGTCAGGTAGTGACCAGGTTGTCACAGCCAACCTGGCTTAATAGCAGCAGTAACATTATGCAACGTGAATGAATTATGAAAACCACATGCTGATGCCCAAATAAAATACAAATACCCAACGTTTTCCCATCGTGATTACTTAGACAAAGGTTGTCGGTATTTGGTTTCAACATTATATCTCAGCATCAGTCTATATAATGTTTTCAGGGCTTTATTTGAGTGGCTGTACATCTGCGACACATGCTCTTGGGCCCCCTGCAGGCACGGACCCTGACACATTCATATACATGAACTTCATGAAGAGTCACTGTTGCTATGATGCCATCCCTACCAGCTCCAAACTGGTAATTTTTGACACAACATTACAGGTATGGGAACCCCCCCCCCTATTTTATTATTTTTGTAACAAATTCCCTCTTTTTGACAGTAAGTAATTGATGACAGTTTTGGGCTGCAATTATTGAAAAACTGTGTGTGTTTATGTCAGGTGAAGAAGGCTTTCTTTGCTCTGGTGGCTAACGGTGTGAGGGCAGCGCCACTGTGGGACAACAAGCTGAAGTGTTTTGTGGGTAAGCCATATAGATCTGTCTCTTTTTCGCTTGCATGCAAACATCAGAGGAGTACACAAATGATCTAAGTGTACTGAATCATCTGTGTCACTGGTATTTGAGCTCTCGTCACTTCCTGTGCTCTCACTCAGCTGAGCTCTGATGTACATTATATTACTGCTCAGCGTTTACTGGAGAACAGAGAAAGCCACATATAATACATATAATCATGATCTGATTTACTTTGAAGTTTCTTTTTTCAAGTTAAAACATTTTGAGCATCTTGAGCAACCCTCGGATGTATTTTGGCCACCATTCCCATTAGTTATAAAATTTTACGTACCAGCCTCATTGTTTTAAATAATATAATGATAATATAAATCCTCCATGCCTTGCAGAGCTACTTCCTGTTTCAGCTCCAGGATTATAACAGAGGGATGGGTCAGTGTCATCATGCAAGTGTTTAAAAATATCTAACTAACTTACTGACTAACCATCTACCGCTTTCTTTCAAAGTTATTGGCCTGTCTAAAACAGCCTGAGTTTGCCTGAATAAAATCCTGTAGAAAATTAATAATTTAAATCAGGCAGTCGGATTGTATGGTGGCCATTTTAAGGTCTACTATGTCAGCCGAAGCTGCACTTGGCTCATGGTTGCATTTGCACGCCAATCGTGTCACAGTTAGCATGTTAAGATACATTTAAGAAAGCTAAGTTCGAAACGTCAATGATTTGAATCAGTCGAGAAGCCCCTGAGTCGACTTGCAAATCACTGGCCTTTTTTTTTTGTTTTTTTTTAGCTGCTTCATTTTGCACAAAGCAACACAGGGTAACACCATGGCAGGCTGTAAAGTTTTACGAACCGGGCCCTGTCTCAAAATGACCTACTAAACTAACTGTGATGTAAACAGAGGACAGTGTTACACAGAGCAGCACGGGTTGCTTCTCTCAGCTAACGTGCTGAATGTTAGCAAAGTCACCTTTTGAACCAGACGCTGGTACAACGTCCTCTAATGACCTGCCACGACTAGGGTCAAGGTTTGGTTAGGTTTAGGCAGCAAACAGCTCCTGTGTCCGTCTATAAAAAACTCGAGTTATGTACGACAACTAGTGCAATAAAGAAGAAACTCTGGGGAATGTAATTTACTGTTTTTGCTACTGACTACTGATAAATCCATGTTTGATGTCTCCTGCGTGTGTGTGTGTGTGTGTGTGTGTGTGTGTGTGTGTCTGTGTGTGCAGGTATGCTGACCATCACTGACTTCATCAACATTCTCCATCGTTATTACAAGTCTCCTCTGGTGAGCCGTGCTTCTAAGTGGTACCTTTTTTTTGAATTACAACATGCCTCGCGTATAAACACATAAGCAAGCAGGAAATAACGAATAAAAATTGCACATCCATACTGTCACAGGGATTAGACAGACACATGAGGTGCGATCTGACGGGATGTTGGATTTGTCTGCAGGTTCAGATCTATGAGCTGGAAGAACACAAGATAGAGACATGGAGAGGTCTGTACAACACAACAACTTTCCTTATATAGTGCAGAAAGTGTTCGTTAAGAAAACAAGGATTTAACTTCTAAAAAAAAAAACCCCCCATCTACATTTGGTTTTGGTAGTTTGTGTTGATAACGCATGTTTCTCTCCGTTGGCAGAGATCTATCTACAGTACTCTGTCAACAGGCTGATCAGCATCACCCCTGACTGCAGGTGAAACTAGCCTTTGGAATAATTCGTTAAAGTTTGCTTCATCATTTTAAATGCAGTATGCCGTATTCCGGTAAGCACCACGGCAGTTGTAATTTCAGTTTGGAAGGTACGGTCATCTCTGGTATCTGAGAAGATATCTTTTTTCATCTTCCTTTATTCCCCACCATTTTTTATTAGCTCTGTTCTCGTCAATTTAAGTATTATATTAATATTATTCTTTTGTATATAGCCTTAAAATCTTGAGCTTAAGCACAATTTCAATGGGCGACTTCCCCGCTGTGTCTATCAGCAGGATGCACTGACCTCAAACCAGTGTTCCGAGCCAGAGTTCGCTAGTAGTAGTCTGAGCTGCGTGAGCTCGTAACGCGGTTTGAAAGCGATCGATAACGGTGCACCAAATCCACACTGTGCCTTGTGATTCCATGTTACGATCCTCACGTGTCATTGTTATGGTCCTCTCCCGCCAGTCTGTTCGATGCCATCTACTCCCTGCTGAAGAACAAGATACACCGGCTGCCGGTCATTGACCCGGCATCAGGAAATGTCCTCCACATCCTCACTCACAAACGTATCCTCAAGTTCCTCCACATCTTTGTAAGGCTTCTTCCCTTTGTTACACTTCTCTGAGCCTGTCACAAGGTTTTGTGAATTTATCCGCATGCATCACTGATTAAAATCCCTCCTGCTTACTGTACAACAAAATACTTTCATTACATTGCGTAATGCCATTTAAAATACAGGAATCTGAAAATGTCCTAAAAATAAGAATAAAAAATGGGAATCAGGCTCCATCTGTGTCTTAGAAAAGGTGCTCAATTTCACAGTAAAAAAACAGGTTACTTTTTGTTCTGATTGATAAACTGAATAACTAAAAGTTCTCTGTCTTGCCCTCCCTTCCCCTCCAGGGATCTATGATTCCTAAACCCAGGTTTCTTCAAAAGCGGATAAGCGAAGTGGCGATCGGTACCTTCAAACAGATTGCGACGGTCCAGGAGTCAGCCTCTGTCTATGAGGCTCTGGCCATTTTTGTAGAGAGAAGAGTGTCTGCGCTGCCTGTAGTCAATGAGCAAGGTAGTCTAATATCACAGTGACCTGGAAAAGGGTCATTTTGTTTGTTTTACGCAATAAGAATTGCAGTTTAGTAAATGGTGGGACTTTTTTGTATCCATCCAGCAATTGTATTGAGATGACTCCTAGCTTCAACTCTTAGCCCGGTGTGCTTCATCAGTCACTAATCAAGAATGGCTGCCATTTTTCCTTGTGTGTTTCTGAATCATATCTATATATTTTGTCTGTCCGTACCATCCGTGGCCTTGTACATCTGTCTGTGTCTCCTCTGTAGGGAAAGTTGTGGCGCTGTACTCCAGGTTTGATGTCATTGTAAGTTAATTTCACACACACTGCATCACTGCAACTTTGTTAGCTGGGATAATAAAATAAATCCAAGTCTTGTGATTCCCTCAATCTCTTGTCATGCTCACTCAATTAGTTTTACAGTTGTATTTTGTTGTTAAAATGTCTGTCTGGTTGACCTTTCACTGTGCCCCCCCTACGTCTGAAATATAATACAACAAATTCAGAAGCGATTACAAAGCAGAGACCACAACAAAGTGTTAGACCAATGGTATTGTAAATGATATTAATGAAATATAGAAAACAGTGTGATTGCTTGCCAAACACTCTATGAATTAGTACAATCTAGAAAGAAAAACAAATTCACGAGAGAGAACAAGTTGAAATCCCCAAATTACTGCAAAGCACAGTAATTAATCTAAAATTATGACAGTTTGTTCAACAGCATGTGAACTGTTGGAAAGACTGTTGTATTAGCAACAAAATGGCTAGCTTATCTTATGTCCGGACCAAACTGAATATCTAGAGTTACAGTCACAAAATAACTGTGATGCTGTCACCATTAAATCGGTGGATGTAACAATGTCTGTTCAACTGCTATCGAACGGCACCAGTAGGGGTTGCTACTAGCAACAGCGTGTTCAACTGAAACCAACCGCCGGTGGCCGAACAACAGTGTTCTCTTTCCGTCCGTCATTCAGAACCTCGCGGCCCAGAAAAACTACAACAACCTGAACATGACGATGCGGGAGGCCATTGCCTCCAGAGCCTGCTGTGTGGAGGGAGTCCTCAAGTGTTACCCTCACGAAACACTGGAGACCATCATCGACCGCATCGCGGAGGCCGAGGTAACACACATGCGCTGACGTCTGACTGACATATCTTTACTAAATGTAGGATGAATAATGTTCACATACTGGGGATATAGTCATGTTTGACACTCAGGATTACTCGCTCGTGCTCGCTCACGGCAGCTTCCAGACTGTTTTAATGCCACAGTGATCAAATATAGTTTGGAAGCATTTCCATTTGCTGTTTAACCTTTCCAGTTTTGTGTGTCTCTGTCTTTTTACTTTCCTTTCTCACGTCCATTACTTTCCAGAATGTGGCCCAAGTTGTCAGTAATGATTGATTCATCTTGACTGGCTATAGAAGCATAATAACCGAGTCCTTTCGGGTTTTTCTGTCAGGTGCATCGTTTGGTGTTGGTTGACAGGGACGATGTGGTGAGAGGGATTGTCTCTCTGTCTGACCTTCTGCAAGCCCTGGTTCTCACTCCTGCAGGTATTGATGCACTGTACTCCTAACTCCAACCCTTCCATTCAGCCCGTACTCTTTCTGTCAGTCCTCCGGTAATCCATCCGTCAACCTATCTGCCCTCAAGTCCTCGAAAGCTTCCTGCTGCTTCTGGCGATCTATGCTCCTCCTCCTCCTCCTCCTGCAAACGCTCAAGTTCCTATCAACCAAGCTCTTCTTCATCTTCAACTTTTCATCCTGCTGAAGAAAATAATTTTTTTTCTTTCTTCTCTTCCTGTGAAATGTTCTGGCATCACTGTTCCATCCCTGCCAGTTTCCTCCCTCTCCAGAAGTCTTCTTAGCCTTTCATGCGCCCACCTTCTACTCCTACCGAGAATAACTGTTAACAAACAGCACCCTTCGGGGATTCATCTGAAGGCCCCTTGCTCCTCAAAGATCAACCTCTGAATTCTTTTTTTAAACCTTGCTGTGATCAACTAACCACCTCCTTTAAAATCTTCTGCTCCTTCAAAATCAGCCAACGCCCTCCCTATCGGGGACCTTGTGCTCCTTCCGACGTCCTAACGTTTCCTCTATAACCCCAATTACAAGCATCAAACTACATGTTCCCAGAGCATGCTCTGATACATCCTGCCCCTGCCAAACAAACAAAAAAGCCCTTTCGAAACCCTCCGCCCAGCCGAAGTCCACAAGCCACCTTTTGCTTTCACTATTGAGTAATTAACCTTCCAGTCCAACTTCAAAACCAGTTCAGTCACCTGTGATCCTACCTGCCACGCAAGCAGTTTTCTTACCCTCTGCGTTCCACAAAGTCTGACACCAACCCTCCACACCGTCTTCCAAACATACCTCTTTCACCAGTCCGCCGCCGTCTTCATGCTGCAGTTCCTCCTCTGAAACCAGCATGCCACCAGCACCTCTTTAACCAACACGTCCCAGGTAGGAAGCCCAACCTGAGTTGCCGGTGTCTGATCTTGCATCTTCACCTTTCCTTTAATTTACAAGATCTCACTGCTGCCTGTTGTGGTTCTTCTGTAGATTCTCCAAAAGGATAATATGAGGGGGAACTGGTACTCATGTTGTCATGGCATCCGTCTTGACCTTGTTTTAGCAAGTAAATTATAGGAAACACACACCTGTGTGCCTTGTTCACAACTTGTTCAAAGTTTTATTTTCAATTCAACATTTAAAAATGCTATATACATATACCCCAATAAGGTGGTGAATCACAAATCAAATACTCAAGGTGCCCACATGCTGTGATTTTAATTCCAATGTTGTACCATTCCCACCTATCTCTGCTTTAAGAATCTGTTGACATCTGGGGACATGCTAACTGTTACCAGAGCATCACATGAATGACATGGGTGGACAGTTTTTCTGTACTCATGTAATTTATGTGATGGTAAAATCTTAATTTTTAGTATTGAGCATGTGAGAGAAAGTTAAATCTGATTCCCTCCCTCCTTTGATGATGTCGAAAACCGAATCTCAAGAGTTGACATTTAAGTGGTTTGTGTTTGGGGATTTTAAAATGATGTCGCAGAGGGTGGATTGATTTAATTTAGCCAATGTGTAGCTGCCTGTCGAGCTGCCTGGATGTCACTCCAATAGGCCTCTTCTAGTCTGACAACGTCATGTCTCCCTCGATTGGCTTTTAAACCTTTCTTGCTAATTTGATCCTTTCTACACGATAAAATTGAATTCAATATTGCTGAACTTGAGGTACAAAGTTCATTCTGACTGCGGAAAACAGCAGTAGAGAAAAGAAACTCACCACATGTAGTAGCTCTCGTTTAGAAGAGCGTTCGATCACATCATATGAACTTCATCAGCAGACAGGGTGGGGCTGCAATTTCATATTTCAGCTGATCTGATGAGGATCATGTGATATGATCGAAAGCACAAGAACAGCTACTAACTGGGCCTTGTGGTGAGCTGTTTTCTCAAATCCAAAAGTGAATTCAACATGTTAGACAAGACCTCACAAACCCAGCCTGCTTTATCATTCGTGGCCTCTCTCAGCATGTCATTAGAGAAAATGCTGCATTCACATCATACCAGATTTACCTTAAATACAAGCAGCCATCTTGGAGAAAGTCTTCCGTGGTTTTTGAGGGATGTGCAACTTTGACACTTCCCACTTGGTTTTCCTCCAGCGGCGTTTGCATCTGCTCCCTGAAGTCGGGAGACTGCCACCGATAACTGATTTCACTTCTGTCCAACAGTGTAATCACCTTAATCCCCCGAGACTGCATAAATGCAATATCAATCAGGTTTTTTGGTTCTTCTGATATGATGTGAACATGGCTTTGAGTTTCAGCCTTGATGAAACAGCCTATAGCATCAGACTGTGTGCTTAAGTGCTCGTCTTCTGTCTACAAACACTGCAAATAGTGAATAGATTGTAGATTTTGTGTTGTGAATGTGTATGAAATTGTATTAGATTGTGTTACTCAGTTAATTGGTAACACCAAAAATGCTCACCTCTGTCATATAAAGCCAAAGAAGTTTGGTAGGATTTGGGCAACTTGACTAAGCATTGGTTTAAGTGAGGTTTTAGTCTCATTCTAGTCTCAAAAGTTAAACTTGGTATCAGTAGAACAACTTAAATGAATGATTAAGATTTCCTCTGTTCTTGTTAATTTTCTCATTCCATCTTTTCCAGATATTTATGAGGGATTATGCTGCAAGACTGAAGAACACAAGATGGAGACTGATCACGTTAAACAAGACTATCAGGTGGCAAAGTAAATGAGAGGTTGGCAGTGCAGGGTTGATGCTGATAAGCCGCTAGTTTCAATCCCACTTCAGAAGAAAAACTATGGAAATCAAAAAGTAAAAGTGGGATAGCTTTTACCAATGATGTGCCCTTCAGTGGTCACCAGTAGAAGACGGTGCTGGTGCTGGGAAGCTGCCAGTGTTGAACTACATCATGGGTGTAAAACAGTGTTGATGATGCACATCCAGAGACTTTTAAACTGGACTAGAGCATCAAATTTGAGAGTACTTTGCAAGCTGTGTGGAAATTGAGTTGTCAATACACCCTGATTTAGAAAAAAAAAAAAGATGTTATGTTTAATGGTTTTTACTTTCTGGTAAATTGGTCAGTCAAATGTTGAAAATATTGGCGCGTGGAACTGTGATCCCATTTTTGTAAATGCACTTGTGCTCTGGCCACTGTGAACTAAAATAAACAAAGGTTTTGCTTTGCTTGTACTTCAGAGACACTATAGTTTTGTTTTGCTGTAAGGCAATTTAGTTTTTATTTGTTGAAGACTGTCCAAAAGAGGACATGGATCATTAGTAATGTAGGACCGATGCTGGATAAAAACAAGGGTAGCAGTTCACATAACAGCTCAATACTAACCAGCTAATAAGGGGGTTAATATTATATGAACAGTGTAATACTGGGGTAATACCACAGTAATTGCACATAGTAGCAGGGTAATATTGTGGTAATAATTTGTGGTAATATTGTGGTTTAATTTTTTTAATAGGGTAATAATGGAGCAAAAACATGAGGTTTAATATTGGGTAGTAAAACATGACAACGTAGGGTGGGATATGGTGGCATTCTACTTCACTGAAAAAAAGGGAGTAATAATAGGGTTGAATTCAAAGCAATATCAATTTTATGTTTTCCTGATAATCATAAGTAAATATCAGTATAAAACCCTCACAATTACATGGAAATTACAGTTAAATTTGTACTTCAAGTGGTGTGATTTATTTCTTTTTTCACCACCAACACAGATTAATCAGAAAATGCAAAAAGCGCCTGTTTAGTTTTGAAGTTTTCTTGGTGATTTGAGAGTCAATACAACTTAAACACACACATCATGCTCTGACTTTATGATGTCAGTTCTGTCAGAAATGAAGCTTAGCTATTTGTAACGTGAGCATGTTCTGATGTGTAGTCAGTGGTTAGACAGCTGATGTGATGAGAGGGCGAGTGTCTCTGACTGACAGGGTGTGACTGCTCTGTTTACCAGGGGTGGATTTGTTAACTCTCGCAGTTTCATACATCCTGGTCACATGATTGCCAGTCCCCACACACACATACACACACACATATTAGGTAAACAACTCAGCTTGTCCCTCTTTGTGATCTAAGGCTGACAGATGACAAGATGGATATTATTGTTAATGTTGATATCAAACTTCAGGAGGCAGCAACATGTTATCCACTGACACTGAATCACTGGATAATTTGACAGGAAATAAAACTTAAAAGTGAGCTATTTTTGGAGACTCTCTGGCTCTTGAACTTTCCAGATGGTAATCAAGGAAAAATCAATAAGCAGCTAGCCATGCATCAGCCACATGTTCCCTCTATTTATACAACTTCTTCCTCTGAACAAACAGTGCAACCACCAATCACTTAGTCGGGCTGTTGCTTTACCTGAGCGTCTAACTCTGACTCTCTCTGAGCCAACACATGCAGACGGGATGCAGCGGTGCGTGTCCAGCTGCCGGAACTGATGAGCGACGCTGACTTCTGACTGCAGCAATGGATCCCAAGCCAAGGTAGGAGACCAGCTCTGCCCTGTTATTACATCGGTGATGTTTGGCGTTGAGTCATCAGGCTGATTTTGTCTTGTCTGTGTTGAGTTTCCTTAATCCAGAACAAACCCAACAAAGCATTCAGAGTATTTCAAAGGTTCAAAGATTGTTAGTTTTAGGTTCACACTGCTGTAAACGTTAAGTCACATGGACTGACAGTTTTAGTGACTTGTTGTCCTATGTATCAGCACCACACACACCTGTGAGGCTGTGTTCAGATAGACAATAGAAAAGTGTCCTCCTTATTAATTTCAGTGAAACCACTGCATTGGCACAGCAGAGGCTTTGGGGGGGGGGGGATTATTATTATCTGGCAAAACAATTGAACCTGGCTCTACCTTTGCTGCAACCAAATCCAATCCGGCATTGCACTACATTGACCAATCAAACACGTGCAAGTGCACATTTCTTTGTAATGTAAATGGGGTAACTTTCCAGAGCTGGAAAGTCATCATTGAACAGCAGTGCAGTGTGTTTTAGCATCTGATGAGCCACAAACCTCGTCGATGTATTATTCGAACTGGACTTCTTGGATTGTACTCCATTGTCTGTCCATGTGTGGCAACATTCCTGCATTTACCCAGCACATAACGCAGTGCTATTTTCAGTCTGAACGCACGCTATGGGAAAATCAAAACAAAGCTTGTTCCAGTTATTAACAACAAAATCGTTCTGCAAGACTGCCCTCACCTAAAATATGACAGCGTTATTTATGATGGACACAGTCCCGTTGCAGACCCGACCACTGGTCATCTACTGCCTGTCTTCGTATTTGCATCCTTTTTACGACCACCAGAGAAGACCAATAAAGCCTTGAAGCACAGTGCAGCATGACTTGGCTTTCAGTAGTCAGATGCTCTGTATTTCAAATGAGATTTTCCTCTACACCCACCGTGCAGCTCTGACAGCTCATGATAACAGATTAACAAACCTGTCTAATGAATAACTTCATGGGACTTAATGTTTACAACTCTTGATCCCAGCGTAAGTCAGTGTGAAGCCTAAACGAAGCAGAGCTAAAATCAACACTTAAATCTGTTATTTCAGACCTTTTAAACACTTTTTGGGGGAAAATGTTGTCTTACCCACAGTTACATGAAATCTATATGAATTTCATTTGACGTTGGGTAGATACAAAGATCGGCTGAATGGATTCAAAGATCGTAAAACTCAACTATTTCACACTAGGGGACTTGGAAAATGAGCCTATTTTCAAAAAGATAAAGCATAAAGTATTACGTAGATGAATACGATTGAACATGTTTGGCATGGTTAGCTGAACAGAATCGATGGAACTCATGCTTATATTCTTATTTTCTTATGTGTGGTACTGCATGAATCAATATTAATACAAAGGCGACAGCACTTGTTAAAGGATAGGTTTGGCAATAATTAATATTTTAGTTATTGTCGAAAAGTCATTGTTGGTTTTAGTCCCATGACAAGACTAAAACCAACAATGTGTTGGTCTCTCAAAACTTTCCCCTATCCCATTGGTCCGTAGCCCATTGGTTCATAGTGAAGACATTTACATTTACATTTACATTTAGTCATTTAGCAGACGCTTTTATCCAAAGCGACTTACATTTGAGGAAGACAATGGAAGCAATATAACAACACAAGGTAACAAAAAGCATAAGTGCATCAAAAACGAGTCTGGTTAAAGCCCAGCACAGTATACAAAGCTAAGGATAGGAAGGGTTTCTTTTTTTTTCTTTCTTTTTTTTTTTTTTTTATAGCAGAGGTAGAAAGGAAGAAGAGTTAGTGATTGTCAGTCAGGTGTTGACGGAAGAGATGCGTTTTCAAGTGCTTTTTAAAGGTGGCTACAGAATCTGCTGATCTTGTAGAGGCCGGCAAATCATTCCACCAATGTGGAACGGATCCAGAGAAGGTGCGCGAGAGTGATTTTATTCCTTTTTGGCATGGTACCACCAGGCGTCGTTCTTTTGCAGAGCGCAGGGACCTGGCAGGAGCGTAGGTCTGTATGAGCAAGCAAAGATATGATGGTGCAGAACCAGTGGTGGTCTTGTAAGCCAATAGCATCCCTTTGTACTTGATGCAGGCGACAACAGGGAGCCAGTGTAACCTAATGAAGAGAGGGGTTACGTGCGCTCTCTTCGGCTCATTGAAGACCACTCTTGCCGCCGAGACAAACCTTTGAAACGGGTTACAAACATACAGGTTACATTTTTTAAAAGGCTCAGTAATTTCCTAAAACAGCTGGGCTCTGTAATTTTTAGCAAACATTACTCAAACAGCAGGAAATAGTGTATTCGTTGGGGACTATTTTCAGCCGTGGATTAATATGGATTTGATGCACTAGTGATTGTTTCCTGCAGTATGTGGGATTGACACAAAATAAACTACCATGTTCACGGTAATAAAGGAACTTGTAACTAAGTGCAACAGTGTGGCTTTTGGAAGAACTAGAAGAATAAGAATAACCTGTAATCAGGCTTTGGCTAGACAATACTTGTTCGTAGGATCAATTTATTGTTGGTTTTGGTCTTTTTATATAATATGTTGATAGATAAATATAGAATACCACCATAATTACCAGACTAGGGGAAATAATCTTGTTTGCTTTTCCAAGTCCCCTAGTGTTAAATAGTTATAGTTAATAATGAGTTTTACCATTTTTGAATCCATTCAGCCGATCTTTGTGTCTTTGTAAAACTCAACTCTCACCAACATCCATGGATACAAGACATGCTCACTGTGCTGGCCTATATTCAGGCGCTGCGTGATATCATTGCACCCATGGTACAGCCGCAAAGTTCCTTGACTATTAGGCAGGAATGAGAGAATAGTTCCTGGCCATATCGGTGTAGAAAATTGCAACTTTTCATTTTCAGTTGCTCCTAGCACACGATGTACGTCCAGAAGAGTCAAGTTTTAAATAGGAAAAATATTGAAAGTGTCTTTGGTCATTTTGGAACATGATGCTAATTGTCTAATCCGATTCAATGATGTATGCTAAGCAATGCTAAAAGTGCTCCCACCAGATACAAAGATCGGCTGAATGGATTCAAAGATAGTAAAACTCAACTATTTAACACTAGGGGATGTAAAAAATGAGCTTATTTTCAAATAAAGTGGAGTGTTCCTTTAAGTTTTCTTTTTAAGGGAGCAATATATTTTCAGATGTTTCCATCATCGATATGAACTGTAAAAGCTGAACTAGAGGAGAAAACACGGCTGATCTTCTTATGAGAACATTCTGGCCGTGAAGGCAGCGTTAGAAACCAGTAATGTATACTACTTTTTAAGATGTGTGAATAGCTCTTAACTGGAGCGAGGAGGGCAGGTCCCTTTACCTAAACCACAAACTAACACAGCACTGAAAATGAGCCGCTGGAACCACAGCAAGTTAAACAAGGAGAAATAGGATCAACATATTTTTCTTTAGAACGAGGAGGAAGGAGCTGAGCTGGACAGTCAGGTTTAATCCACAAGCGCAGAGATATTTAAGGCTACGACTGGATCAAGTTTATTTATTTGGGCAGGTTTGGAGAGTCAGCTGGCTTTTTCGTGAGGACGAGTTAAAGGATGTTTTGATAAATCTTTATTTACACTCCAGTCATGTCAAATGATAAGGACTTCTAGTGAAGGGAAGGGCTGTAAAGAGTGAACAAGTTACGTTGAGCTGACAGTTGAGAGGATAATTCTGCACTGCCAGAGCCATTAATCCTGAAAACCAGTGATGATAGCATGCTGTTTTATTCAGCTTTGTCCAAGAAAGGAACAGTGTCTTAGCCTAAGCAGAGAGATGAGAAGGTAGCAAAGCCTCTGACTACCTCAAACACTCAGAGGGCAGAAAAGCAACCAGGTGTGAGTTGTTGCGGTGGAGGTTAGTTTTTAGTTGACGGACCTGAACCCTCCTGGTGCCTGCTAGTAGCAAATAAAAATTCTCTGGACTTCAGCAGAATGGATCTCTCAGAGAGCCCTGCAACCCAGCAGCGGTGAGCAGTTTCACTTTAAAGCATTTTTGGTATCGAAAGTTTTGTTGCGTCTGACTGCTCTACAAGACTTCTGGGTTAGATCTGGCAATCCCCGTTGGGATCTGTTGTCAGTAATACAAGTATTCTTAGTTTTTATGCTTAAGATTTCAGTTAAGGATATGTTTTTGAAGAAAAAGATTGGCTCTCAGATTAACGTCTTAAAAGAAAATTCTTCAAATATTCGTATTCTTCAAATGAAAAAAATGTTACTCTATTATAATTATTGCTGATTTTATTGCAAAAAACAGTGATATTAAGAGTGCATGTAGGACACTCAAGATAAGTTGAGTGTGGTGAGTTTCCATTATCGGGATAATCGTGAATATCCTCACGAGTAACTGGAAAAACGCTGTCTAGCTCGCTAAAGTACAGTCCTGTATTGATTTCCTGATTTATTTAAAATTACCAAGGTTTGGCACGTATTGCACTCTCTAGGTGACAAGGCTAGCAGTTCTGTTTGACAGAAAAGTGCCCCAGTGTTTTTCAGTCTTTTTTTTTTACTAAAACGGGTCCAAAGTAGGACAGTTTGACTCTATGCCACACTGCCACTTGGTCTTTCTTTTTGTTAAAGGATAATTCCTGGATTCCTTAAGTCAGGGGTAAAATATATATCCTGATGGAATTGATGAAATAGTTGTCTGTACCATTTGGCATCACGTTAAAAAAGGGAAAAAATAGAGCCTGATTTAAAAAAATACAGGAATTATCATGTAAGAAAGAACCGATGTTGCTATTTGTTATTTTTACTTTATTTATGCAGGGGGACTTTATCATTTATGCTTACCTTATTTAAGAGCCACTGAAAAGGACGTTAACTAAAAGGATGTGTGTCCTCTCTGTGTTGCAATAAAAATATTTGTTTCTTAACAAAAAATGTAAGGTAAAGTGATTCCAGTATGATTTTGTGCCATTTTAAGAGTTTTAAGCACACTTTGATGATTATTGGGATAATATCGTGAATCGCAATTCTTCTGGCCGGGATAATTGTGACATGAAATGTTCATATCGTCCCATGCCTAGTCACATAATGAGGGAAATTAGGTAGGTAATCCGGTGTCACCCACAACATCGGGTGTGTGTTGAATGTGTAACATATTGTCATCATACCAAATATTTGCCATAAGTCAATAACTGTCTGAAGTCTCTGACCCACTGACATCAGCAGACACTTGGTATCTTCCCTGGTGAAAAACCGTAAGGCCCGTACTGCAGCCATCTTCACCTCTTACTTGCTTTAGGGGCTGTTTATGTTTCAGTCTGGCCCTCAGTAATAAACTTGCTACTCGTGACTGAGTCCAGGTGACTGCCTTTGCAAATCAAGAGCGTTTTCAGTGTTTGGCCAAAAAAATCATCAATAAATCCTACTTTATTCCCCCAATGGCTGTGCAACACATTTACAGCTACATCAGGACTTAAACGTCAAACTCATTGTTCCATTTTAGTGCAGTGTAGTAACATATGAAGTTCGACTGTAGTAGATAAGCTTGACAGTGAAATTTGAGACTGAAAGCCTTCCTCTTCTGTGAGCAGAAAGGCCAAGTTGATGTTTGGCCTGAAAGTGAAGAAGAAGAAGAAAGTCAACACAGACCTGGTCCTGGCAAACACGGGAGCTGTGGGTAAGGCCTGGAAAACAAATACACATACATACACACACACACACACACACACACACACCCACAATCTCAGAATCTTAGTTGTATTTACAGTGTACAATAGAGTAATTATTCCTGTCATAACCCTTGTCAAACAGTCACATGTTGAATACTGTACAGTAATTATGGGTAATTTAGGTTTTCAAGGACAACACAGAACATCATTCATCACAGGATGTAATTGTCCCTGTTTATCTAGTGTGCTTATAAAGGTCATTTTCTACTGTGCTTTGAAATGTTTCTGCGTCCAACAGGATGTGGGAGTGGGATTAATCAGCATGGACTCACTCTGAGATGAACATCTGCATATTATTGATGATTGTATATATATTATATATGTAATTTCAGAGCCACTTGTACCACAACACTTTTTAAAATAGAACTTTACTTTCAGACACCAAAATCCACCTGTTTTGTGTTTTGCCACTGCAGATAATGCTAGTTAGCTTGAAAGATGGCTGGCAACCAAGAGCTCACATTGTTTGCCAAGATTTTTAATCATGTAATCCCTGACCTTTTCCACGAATAGGACGCTCACAGTTCGTGCAGTTAGACAGGTATTTCAGATTATTTATGGTGTCAGGTTTTATTGACTTTGTTTCTCTTAGCTACATGAAGTTGTGCAAAATGAAGTCAGTGTGTGTGTGTGTGTGTGTGTGTGTGTGTGTGTGTGTGTGCAGACAGTGAGGTGGAGGTGCCTTCTGAAGCGTCTCCCCTGCTGGAGGGAGAAAACACTGAGGATCAACCAGGAAGCTCTGGAGTCAGAACCAGAATAATCCCAAACAATAAGAGGTATGAAATATGCACACGGCACAGTGGCGAAAAAGTACTCAGATCATTTACTCACTGTAGGTAAAGGTAGTAATACCACAGTGTAGAAATACTCTGTTACAAGTAAATGTGGTTACTTAAGTAAAAGTACAAAAGTATTAGCATCAAAATGTACTTAAAGTACCAAAATTAAAAGAATAAATATAATGACATTATTGGATTATAAGAATTCTACATATGATCATATCACTTTAATGTTGCAGCTGGTAAAGGTGGGGCTAACTATATTTATACTGCTGTGGAGCGTTATCTATACTAAAATATGATATTTTGTTTCTTGATAATATTTTGTATTCTAATCTGGAAAGTAACTAGTAACTAAATATATTAAATAAATGTAGTAGTGTAAAAAGTAAAATATTTCCCTCTGAAATGTAAGGGAGTAGAAGTAGAAAGTAGCATAAAATGGAAGTAATGGACAAGTACCTTATAAAGTATTTGGGAGCAGACACTGAGTGTATTTAAGGGGTAAAAGTGAAAGTAGTTAGAAATCTCCCCAAAGCACTGTGCATTTCCAGTTTTCTGTATACTGATCATGAGTAACTGTTACAGGCAGGTTTCTGTATGCCTCCATTAATAATCACATTGAGAAACTTCCACAGGTCCAAGCTGAAAACTCGTATCCAGGACAGTGAAGGGAAACCCCAGAGCTTCCAGGTAACAACGTACAGAACACACAGTTATGGACTATATTTGGTTTATATGTTACTTCAGCTTTAGGATTAAAGTTAAGCAAGCCTCAGGGGAACATGGTGTAGCATCAGTCATCAAAAGACAAAAAATATATAAATAATAAGAGAAAACAGGAATATTTAAACACAACTGACCATTTTAACTTCATAAAGACAAAAAGCGAAAAAATTCAGCACACATTTATGATGTATGAAGTTGATGAAAGAAATTAAAATATTTTTTATATCAAGGAAAGTATGCACAATATAACAATAACAGTACAAAAGAAAGGATGTGCTTTGCCGTATGAGACCTGTGTCAGTAATACAGTAATTTTTTAAGCCTAACTGGGGATAAATCCAGACAAAGTCCTTCTCATCTGTGCAGTGGCATGTACGTTTTTGTCCCTCTCACAGATTGCCATTAACATCACCGAGGCCAGGCAGCTGGTGGGAGAAAACATCGACCCCAGTGTGGTGATTGAGATCGGTGATGAGAAGAAACAGACTTCTGTCAAAGAAGGAACCAATGCTCCCTTTTACAATGAGGTAAGAATGAATGAGGACAACCTGGAGAAAGAAAGAGTGATTTTATTCATCTCAGAGACCCCTTTTGAGTCATCTGAGTCTCAGTCTAATTCTGGTTAATCTTAGTCCTAGTCCTTGTGCTTCATTGTTCATTGTTCTCCACCTCTTTTCTTTCCGTCAGTATTTCGTGTTTGACTTCTTTGCCCACAAAGAGGTCTTCTTCGACAAGGTCATCAAGCTGACAGTGAGTAAAAAAAAAAACCCAGCCAACGAGTATTTGAAAGATGTGTTTTAGGTGTCATGTCTATTTAATATGTCATCTACAGTCATATTCTATAAATTGGAAGATGAAAGTAAAACACGTTAAGTTAAGCTAAAACTTTCTTTTAATCTGTCTTTGGCCAGAATTGTTTTTTGTTTGCTTCCATGGTCTCGTAGCTTGCCTGTTTCAAGCTTGTGTTCTGTCTCTCTGTGTATCTTTCTCCCCCAAGGTGATGCACTCTAAAATGCTGAGGAGTTTCTGTGTTGGGTCCTTTAAGCTGGATGTGTGGACAGTCTACAAACAGCCAGGTAGCTCACCTCGTTCTGCAGGCAGCGCTACTCATTTCACCCACATTTCCACCCGGTGTTCACCCTTCTGTCTCTTTCTTGCCCGCTCAGGTCACCAGTTCATCAATAAGTGGGCAATGCTGACCAATCCTGGTGACATTAGCACTGGGGTCAAAGGCTATGTCAAGTGTGACATCAGCGTCTCAGCGAAGGGCGACACCATGCAGCCAGGACCAAAATTAAGTGACGCTGAGGAGCAGATAAACAAGTATGATCCCCATCTTTTTTTCTGAATGTTGTTTTGCAAGCTTCTTGCTTTATCTGACCAGTGACGTTTTCTGGGAAAGGTTATAGAAACAGGAGCGATATAGGAGAGGTATGACGTGATCGTAGTTGTTAGGTAGAATCTGACGTACTTTATCAGCACCTCGGGAACTGTATTCTTTCACCTCTTAAACCCCAAAAGAGGGTTACACTGTCAGTTTAAAATGTCCAACTGTCATCTTAAATTGTAAAAACCTAAAACTTAAAAAATCTAAAAATCTCCAACTGGCTGAAATTTGAAGAGATCTATGTAATAAGATGCACTAGGCATGTAGAACATGTAATATTATTTTATATGAAATAATCCACTGAGAGGATGGTGCACTTTTATCAATATCGTTCTCTTTATACCTTGTTCCAATTGCATATCATATTAATGCCTTCTCCTCCCTAACTTCAATTAATAGCCAAGGTCATCACTTCTCTTTCTATGCAGATGACACTCTGCTATTTTTTAGATAGCATTTGACCAATCAAACCCTCTGCCTCTTGGAAGTGCATACTTTTGTTTTGTGAGTACTCATGGTCCCCAGAGGATGGATCCCAATTATTTTGGTGACCCTGTAACCTCTTGCCACACCCCAATATTAGACCAACATTTTCACTTGAATATAGTAAACTTTTAAATCCTGTGGGCAGATACATGAATTTACTGGGCACATTCACGCTGCCCAGAGGATGAACTCTCTCCATTGTGGACACTTTGAGATTTCACTTTGTGCCACAGTCAGTTTGCACATGAAATATCTTATAATTAGATGTAATAACTATTTTGAGTTATTAGCGGGACATTAGACATGTAGTCTTGCTGTAATTTCTTTTCTCTCACGGAGTTGCTGATAAACCAGGTTGTTTAAAAAGGCTTTATGAATCAGTTTGAGCTAGGTTGAAATATTATTGTGTGTCACTGTGATGTCCTTTTCCTCAGGAACCTGCTGATACCAGAAGGTTTTCCCTCTGAGCGACCCTGGGCTCGTTTCTGTGTGAAGGTGTATCGAGCTGAAGGCCTTCCACGGAACAACTCCAGCATCATGGCCAATGTCACCAAGGCCTTCATAGGGGACAACACAGCACTCATAGATCCATATGTAGTGGCCAGCTTCTTCAGAAACGTGGTCGGTTGAATATCAACTACTAGCAGATGACATTTTAATAAAATATGCTCATCAGGAAGCTGCTCTGAAGCGCACAGCAGCTATTGTATAGGTTTCTGAACATTTGTCTAATTATTAGTAAGACGTCAGCTATGTCTTTGGTAAAAGAAAGGGCAAAAAGGCTTGAAGTAGTACATGATTTCAAATGTAGAGGTGTAATTATTTACTCAAAATTGATTTTTAAGGAGCAGGTTTGAAAAGTTGTAAATACAACAAAGTTCTAATTTGAAGTACCGGAAATCAATTTGCCAAAATTCTGATGCATCTGTAGATCTATATTTGAATTGGTGGAAGGTGTACTGTATATAAACATGTCCTCAAAGTTGTAGATCAAAAGTCCTCACTTTGCATTGTCCTGAGGAAAGATGAACTTATTGGTTGCCAAAACCTAAACAATACTGATTGCTCTTTTTTCAAAACCGTCTGATTGTCTGCTTGTGCTGCCTCTTGAAAGGATTGTATGGTTCCACACAGATTGAGTACTTTTCACTCAGGCATGTAAGTTGTTTTATGTATGTCTAAATCATCTTTTAATGTCTTTACCTTGCCTCTCAGGGCCGTACCTCCACTCAGAAGTCCACAGCAGACCCGGTGTGGAACGAGCAGATCGTCTTCACAGAGATGTTTCCCCCCCTGTGTCAAAGAATGAAGATCCAGGTCTGACCGTTATTATGTCAGAGGGGAAGGACTGACTTTTTGCAAATTTCAATTAACACTTAAAAATAATATATATTTAAATGTACAGTTACATTATACAAAACACAAGTATAAATGTCACAGGATTGTGGCTTCTCTCTCCTCATAGGTCTGGGATGAGGGAAGCATGAGTGACGTTGCCATAGGAACCCATTACTTTGACTTGAAACAGATCTCCAATGAACAGGATGGGGACAGAGGTAAGAAGAGATGAAGGGAGGGATGGGAGCAGAGATAAAGTAATAAAAGATAGGAGGAAGAGTTTGGGGAAAGGAGAAATATGTGGACAGGGACGGTGGAAAGAAGCGATGAAAGACAGGAATCATAAACCAGGTGGGAAGAATCCTTAGGGGAATTGTTGTTTTGTTTCATGGTGACTATGGATTTGTGTCCGATACATGCTCTCTCATCTTATTCTCTCTTTCTCTCTTTCTCCAGGGTTTTTACCAACATTTGGTCCTGCTTGGATTAACCTGTATGGCTCTGCCCGAAGCTTTTCAATAGGTGATGATACAGTGGAGCTTAATGAGGGCATCGGCGAGGGCGTGTCCTACAGGTCAGTGTTAAAAGATGATAATTATTCTAATATATTTATTATGAGGAAAAACGTCTGGATTAATAATTAACAAACTCTCCAATTCTTGCGTGTTCCAGGGGCCGGGTGTACATGGAGCTGGCCGTGGAGATCCTAGCAGGGGGGACAGGTTCGGAGTCCAAACTCAGTGTCAAACCTGTGAAAGACGCTAAAGCAGGGAAAGCCGGAGGGAAGACTCCTGCAGGAGGAGCAGTGGGAGGAGCAGCAGGAGGGGCTGCTGATGATGACAAAGGAAAATCTGTGGCAGCAGAGGTCCTGCCTGTGGAATGTCCTCCTGTGGTGAGAGGTTTTCTTTTAATAATATCGTCAATGTTCCCCAACATAGAAACACATTTGATAATACTTTATAGTTATGTCACACCAATTGGTTATAAATCACATTTTGAACCGTTTGTTTGGTAGCTTCACTGGGGCACAGGCAAAAGAAAATTCAGAGACTACAACAGTACAGCTGTTACATAGAAATAAAACCTTATGTTCTAAAGGCTTCTGGATAAGACTCTGTGCCAGACACGTGAAACCAGAGTTTTGCTTCTGATTGCAACAACAAACTAAAGGGTTGTGAATATGCCAGATATGCTGATATGCTCTAAAATGACATTGCCAAGCCCTCCTCATGTGTGCTCTGCTTGTCCTGACGTCTGATAATACACCAAGATAAAGTTAATGGTTTCAGCTTCCCCGAATATATAAATGGTGATGTTTCTGATGTCCAGCTGAATGTTGACAAGGAAAGGTTTCTGCTGTTCGGGGCGTTGTTTGAAGCCACCGTGATTGACAGGAAGATCGGAGACAGGCCCATCAGCTTCGAGTTCTCCCTGGGTGAGTCCACAAACCCACTGCTGTCACTTTTTTCCCTCCTGGTCTTTATAAGTATTGCTTTTAATAGAAACCCCTCACACATTAAAGTAATCCAATACAACAGTCACGTAACAAACTGTCTTTTGAGGAGCTTATAATGTTGTTTAATACATGTTGATGCAATTTAGTCTTTTTTTTTTGAGTAGTTTGTGTCGTTATGTAGTTGAATTTGAGGATTACATTATATTTTAAAGTGTATCTGTATTTATGACTGAAGCCAAGAACAAAAAGTACTCATTTTGCAGAATAGCCCATTTCAGAATACTGTATATTTATTTTTACTGATGGATTAATGTGTCACTTTAATATTACAGCTCATAAATGTGGGGCTAATTTTATTAAATTATAAAAGTATACATAAATTACTTTATATAGGCTACTGCTGGGTAGCCTGTGAATTTTCCCCTGGGGATCAAAGTCTTATTGATATAATAACATGATAAACCATTTGATTATATTTTGTATTCTGAATCTGGACTAAAGTTATCAAATAAACATAGTGGAGTAAAAAGTATAATGTTTGCCTCTGAAATGTAGTGGAGTAGAAGTATAAAGTAGCAGAAAATGGAAATACTCAAGTTAAGCTACCAAAGAACAGTACTTGAGTAAATGTACTTAGTTACTTTCCACCACTGCTGCTAACACATGCTTTTGTTTCCTCCCTCAGGTAACTACGGTAACGTCTTGGACCCTGCAGGCCAGCCCAGCATCCCGGTCCGCAGTCCCTCTGTCAGTCGGAGGAGAAGAGTGCTGGACGTCCCAGACAACAGTGATATGCATGGCACCTCCCCGCTCAGCTCCCCCCCGTCTTCCCCCCTCCTAGCCGTGGAACCTCAGGACATGGCCTTGACCTCTAAGTCCAGCACGCCTCCGGAACGACCGCTCATCGTTGAGGGAAACAAGTTGAGTCACATTGTTGTTTGATTCTTGAAGCTCTATCGGGCCTTGAAAGATGTTTGATGTTTTTCTCTGACAAACTGAATGTGACTTCGCACATTTACAAGAGTCTTCGGCGTCAGAAGTACATTCTTGACCTTGGAAAAAGCATTTTTGACAAACTCAAAGTCCACTTAATAGCTTTTCCAGGTGCTTTCAACCACATATCATGGTCTTCCCCAGCCAATGGAGTTTGTTTAAGTTATTTTTTTTTTTGCAAGAATAAAAAGAGGTGTGTTTGACAAAAACTCTTAACTCCATGTACAGAGGGAGATTGTGTTATTTTGTCTTTTAAAAAGTTAAATACATCTTCCTTTAAGAATTTCAAGTCAAATGATGTTCTCCAGCATTTAACAAATGGGACTCGATGACAGCTGCCTGGAAATACATCTAGATATTGATTATTATTGAATATACTAGCTAGTGGCTATCTTGACCCTTTTATAATTAGTTAATATCAGCAGAGAGGAAATACTTTTGCTCCGTTTCCTCAGCTTTGTAGCTAGATGGTCAGTAATGTACTCATAGTGTCTTTCAATTCCTTGCACAGAGGAGTGTTTTCTAGCTTATAGTATATTGCTCTTTGTTTGTATTCTAAAGTCTTCCAGTTCATTATGTGGATAACTGTGTGTTTGTCTATATGTGTGTACATTTAGGTACTACATGTATCTGCCCCTGGAGAAGCAGAAGCCGTGTATTAATGTGCCAAGTCACTGGGAGGATAGAATCTACCGACTCTACCACTCGAATATGCTGGACAATATAGCTGTTCTATTTGTATGTACAAACACACACTCATATTATGTGTTTTCACTGAACAAATTTTATCAGACTGCCAACAGCTGATGTGTGCTCTTGCGTCTAAATAAAGAGTGTGTTACAATATCTCTTTACTGTATTTCAGGGATTTACAATGTTACAGTGCTACCTGATGTAGTTATTATGATGGAATGTCAGTATAGCTTCTGGCTTTTAAAAACTGTATGAAAAGTTGCACTAATAAAAAAGACAAATTCTCGTCTGTCAGGAGGAGGGTGTGGCCAGTGCAGCTGAGCTGCACAAGAAGTCAGATCCAAGGGCGGAGCAGATGCTCAGAATCATTCTCAAAGAATTCTGTATGGACGCCAGGTAATCAGACAATCGAATCAGAGCACAACAAGACTATTTGTATCTCACTGCAACAGGGGTGGGCAGGTTTCAACAGCACTGCTTTTGTTTGCTGTTTCTTTTTAAAAGTCAAATGTGGAAGAGAAGTGATAAACATGAGCAATCTGTAATTTGGTGTTTTATTCCATTATGGCCAATTACAGGTGCATATGTGGTTTTTGGTGACAACAAGCTTCTCAGTGCTCCATTCTAATACAATATATAATTGTGTCATCACTTTGCAACAAAGTCAACTAACCTGCATTAAAACAGGAGTTGGCCCAAGATAGAAATCTTATTTACAAATATATTAAACAGCACTGGGTGGTGTTTTGACCTTTACAGGACATAATGTGGTTAGATCTTGTTGAAAAAACTTGAGAAGTTAAAATGAATAACTTGAAAGTGTTCCTGTTAAACCCATTTGAAACCATGTGATAATATTCCAGTCAACAAAGCATAATTTTATTTATTTTTTTATCTTGCCATCCCCAATGTAAATCTCACCCTGTTTAAGTGTGTATATGTCAGTTTAAATACTGTATCAATATTGATGTATTAAACACCTGATTAGCTAATAAATATCAGTTTTCCATGGCCCCACTTTACACCACCTCCCCACCTCAGACACTGCAGAGACGGGTCTCATTTTGGCCGCCTGTATTCGGGATCTTGTCCTTTCAGTCATGACCCAAAGCTCATGACCATAGGTGAGAGTAGGAATGTAGAGCTTCTCCTTGCAGCTCAGCGTTTTCTTTACCACAACAGACCGGTATATCGACAGCATTACTGCGGATATGCTGAGCCACCTGTCGATCTCCTGCTCCATCCTTCCCTCACTCGTGAATATGAACTCAAGATACTTAAACTCCTCCACTTGAGGCAGGAGCTTTCCACCAACCTGAAGGGGACAAGCCACCTTTTTCTGGCAGAGAACCATGGCCTCTGACTTAGTGTTGATTCTCATCCCAGCCGCTTCACACTCGGCTGCAAACCAACCAAGTGCACGCTGAAGGTCCTGGTTTGATGAAGCCAACAGGACAGCATCATCTGCAAAAAGCAGAGACAAGATCCTGTGGTTCCCAAACTGGACTCCCTCTGGCCCCTGGCTGCGCCTAGAAATCCTGTCCATATAAATAATGAACAGGACCGGTGAAAAAGGGCAACCCTGCCGGAGGGAACAAGTCTGACTTACTGCCGGCAATGCGAACCAAACTCCTGCTCTGGTCGTATAAGGACCGGACAGCCCTTAGCAGAGGGCCCCGGACCCAATAATCCCAAACCCCCCACCCACAGGTCGCCGTGAGGGACTCAGTCGAATGCCTTTTCCAGATCCATAAAGCACATGCGGACTGGTTGGGAAAACTCCCATGAACCCTTCAGCACCCTGGAGAAGGTATAGAGATGGTCCAGTGTTCCAAAAATTGTGTTCTTCCTCCTGAATCCGATGTTCGACTATCAGCCGAATTGTCCTCTCCAGTGCCCTGGCATAGACTTTTCTGGGGAGGCTGAAGATTGTGATCCCCCTGTAGTTGGAACACACCCTCCAGCGCCCCTTCTTAAAAAGAGGGACCACCATCCCGGTCTGCCAGTCCAGACGCACTGTCCCCAAATGCCACGCGATGTTGCAGAGGCATGTCAGCCAAGACAGCCCCACAACACAACATCCAGAGACTTGAGGTACTCAGAGCAGATCTCATCCACCCCCGGTGCCCTGCCACAGAGGAGCTTCTCAACTACCTCTGTGACCTTGGGGGATTGACGAGTCCACACCTGAGCCCTCTGCCTCAGTGGAAGACATATCGGTGGGGTTGAGGAGATCCTTAAAATACTCCTTTCACTGTCAGAGGATGTCCCCAGTCGAAGTCAGCAGATTCCCACCCCCACTGTAAACGGTTTGTGCAGGGCACTGCTTCCCCCTTCTGAGGCGTCGGATGGTTTGCGAGAATTTCTTTGAGGCCGAGCAGTAGTCATTCTCCATGGCCTCACCAAACTCCTCCCAGACCCGGGTTTTTGCCTCCGCAACCACCCGGGTTAAAGCTCGCTTGGCCTTCCGATAACCATCAGCTGCCTCCGGAGTCCGATGAGCCAACCAGGCTTGATAGGACTTCTTCAGCTTGATGGCATCCCTTACTTCCGGGGTCCACCACTGGGTTTGGAAGTTGCCGCCACGACAGGCACCTGAGCCCTTATGGCTACAGCTCAGAGCGGCCACGTCAACAATGGAGGTGGAGAACTTGGTCCACTTGACTCAATGTCTCCAGCCTCCCTCCGGATCTGGTTGAAGCTCTGCCGAAGGTGGGAGCTGAAGATCTCTCTGGCTGGAGACTCTGCCAAACGTACCCAGCAGACCTTCACAGTATGTTTGGGTCTGCCAAGTCTGCCTTTCACCACGGGCAACTCCAGAGTAGTAGAGAGTCCGGCCTTTCTCGAGGAGTTGGGTTCCAGAGCCCAAAGTTGTGCGTGGAGGTGAGCCACTGAGCCCCTCCGTGAACTGCCACCTTACTGTGGTGGAGGGGTTTGAGCGACTGTATGACCCTAGGAGCTGCGTTTTCCGGGGCTATTTGTGTAGGGTCACCCAAGTCAGGTTCTAGGTGATAGGTCAGACAAAGAGTGGTTCAATGAAGTGAAAAAATTAAAACATGGTTACTGTGGGGTATATAATTAAACCATGATACAGCCTGATAATGCACTGTACAATACACCTATCTAATGTTCCAGTGGTGCCAAAGGGTGAAATCTGATGCTGAACTATAAATTAACAGGACCGCAGTGCACTGTGGCGCACAACTATAAATCCACCATAACTCTACTGTTTTCCAGGGGAGAGCGTAGACAGATATGTGCCACCTCCATACCTCCTCCATGGTGTCACCAGCTGCTAATGAAGAGCTTCACTGTAATGACAGTTCACAGAATATTTAAGTTTTCTTAACAAGCCAACCCCTCTGTAGTAGTGATGACCAAGACTGCAAACTCATGTGGAATGAAAAGGGTGACGGGAGCCCAGGGTCTCCTCCTTCTGTCAGTGCTAAATATGTGTTCTCTTTTTCTGCAGGTATTTCATAGCAGCGGCAGAGGCCAAGCTGAAGGCAGAGCTCAAGTCGAGCTACCTGACACAGCTGGACAAGAAACGCCTCACCATGTGTAAACAGGAACTGGTGGGAAAATCTGAGATACACACACACGCACACTGAAAACACAGCACTGTTCTGAAGAGCAGACCGTTGCTATGGACGCAGTTCTGATCACTGACTCTGGATTCCAATCATATTAATCTGCAGAAAGAAGTTATGAGCCAGTTATTTTTGCGAAATGACCCCCTTCACGGTGACTCTAGACCTGCATTACCCTGTCAGGGTTAATTTCACAATAATGACTGGCTCGCTGTACATTATCCCTTACTTAGCCATTTTCCAGTCCTAAAAAGACTTAAAGTAAAACATTTTGCTGCTACAGGTGTATCTTGAGTGGGTTAATGTTGTTTGAGGATTAGACAAGTAATGAGGAAATGAAGAAGAGCACTTGTACCTAAACACCGGTCTGCCCATTTCATTACAAATGTTTTTATAATTAGTTGTTTGTCCACATTCAGATTAGCAGATTTGCAAGATTCATAAAAAAGCGCATTTTTTATCAAATAGAGCTGTTCGGTCCTGCCCCAACCCAATAGTGTGGCCAGTCTAAAAGCCAGAGACCTTTTTTGAGGTATGAAGTGTCTCCAAAAATGTAAATCAGAATCATGTGTCTCTGACGGAAAAAGGCTTTCACTGATTGGTTTACCGTTTTTTTTAGCAGACAATACAAACTGTTTACAAAAAGCGTCCGTGTGTGTGTTGCAGGAGAGTATGATAGGAGAGGCCCAGTCATTGGGAGAGAAGAAGAGAAAAGTTGGTGGTGTGAAAGAAATGCTGCAGGACGCAACAAAACTCACACACAAACTACGCTTTCTTGTGGAGGAGGTATGGGCCTCAGCCTGTGTGTGTTTCATGTACATCCTCACAACTTCTCTTTATTTCCTTTGTACATCCTAACTTTTCTCACACACATATGCACGCCTTTACACACTGCAGCCCCAGCACACAGTGCCTGACATCTTTGTGTGGTTGCTCAGCAACAACAAGCGTGTCGCGTACGCTCGGCTCCAAGCCAGAGACGTGCTGTACTGCAGCAACCAGGAGGCCCGAGGAATCCACTGTGGCAAGATCATAACACTGTTTCTAAAGGTAAACATCCAGAACTTAAAACTCAAGTATTTTTTTTTATGTAGAAATGCTGGCAGTAAAAAGCTGATTGATACATATTGTGTGTGTGTGTGTGTGTGTGTGTGTGTGTGTGTGTGTGTGTGTGTGTGTGTGTGTGTGTGTGTGTGTGTGTGTGTGCAGCCTCCAGGGAAGCGTGTTGCAGGCTTGTCAGTCCAAGCGAAGTTGGATGTGTATCTGTGGTATGGAACGTGGTCAGACTCCGTCCACATGCTGGACGACCTACCTGCAGGATTCAGTCCGGCCACCGGGGGCGCTGATGCCAGCAGCCCTCCATCATACCTGCTCTGCACAGGTGAGAGACAGACAGATTATTACAGTCCCTCCAT
This sequence comes from Coreoperca whiteheadi, assembly GCA_011952105.1. Lineage (NCBI taxonomy): Eukaryota > Metazoa > Chordata > Actinopteri > Centrarchiformes > Sinipercidae > Coreoperca > Coreoperca whiteheadi. The sequence goes on along the minus strand of CM022488.1, from coordinate 4,360,289 downwards.
TCCTGTGGTTATTTTGCAATAAACGGCAATACTTACTGTTCTGGGCTTCTTTATGACCACTGACTGGAAACAAGACAACACTGGGGGTCGCTGTCGCCGAAAATAATTTCTAACTGCTAAGAAACTAAACCTAATGCTGTCTTCAGTATTTGCTTCTGGCATTTAGATGAATAAAATATAGAGGAAAGGCACTGGTTTACCTTCAAATCAATAACATTACAGTTACATTAGGTGTCAAGTAAGGTTCCAAGTCAAGTTTGATACCACTGATTGTGAGTGAAAAATCAGTTTTTGTGATGTGGGTAAAGTGATGCTTTAAACTTAAACTTAGCTTAAACTACTGTTTTAAATTTAATTTGTGATACTTATTTATACTTCTAGTACTGCTGTGCAATATCCTCCGTCCCATTATATATTGTTAATAAGCTACACGCAACTTGACAGCTCATGCACTATTACTTTATACTGTAATATTAACCTGAACCGGTTAACCCACTTTGTACATTACACTTATTTAATTTTAAATTTATACTTATACCCACTTTGTAGTTACCTGTACTATAGTGTATTATATTATTGCTTTTTCTTTTTGCTTAGTACTTCCATTCTTGTGTGCACTGACGTGATAGTGAGCTGCTGTTACAAAGAGTTTCCCCTCGGGGATTAATAAAGTATTTCTGATTCTGATTCTAAAGTCACCCTAAACATTGTAACTGTGTTGTGTTGTGGGTGTCCAGGGCAGCATCGGTTCCAGTTGAGGTGCCATATGTATCAGGCTCGTGGTCTGATCGCTGCAGACAGCTCCGGCCTGTCTGACCCTTTCGCTCGAGTTACCTTTCTGTCACACAGCCAAACCACCAATGTAAGTGTGTGTCTGTATGTTTGTGTGTGTGTGTGGTCCTAAGACATCGATAACGTTTCCATGGGATACTGGTCTAGCTGCCTGGGTTGGAGGTGAAGTTTGCGCCTTTCATGTAATCATGTTTTTATTTGAGACTTTTACATTGATGATTACACTCAGATAAAAAAAAATAACCCATGGGCAAAACAAATCCAGCATGCCTGTAGCATTTCCATTGGCTCTCAATTCTTCTGCCACTACATGTTGCTTGTTTTGCAAAGACAGCCACTGGAAATGATATGATTCATGTGGAGTCGTCTTTGTTTGGGCTCAGGAATGGTGATGCATCTTGTGGAAAAGGTCAACATGCTATTTCACTGTAACCCTGGAGGAAATGTTGTATGGTTTGATATGACACGGCACAGGACTATAAGGATTGCAGATATACTATCACAAACATGCGGCAAGTTTAGTCGGCGGCATTCAGGGCTAATGAGAACTCATCTCTCCAGAGACAAACCTATGACATCACTCCATGGTTACTTCATTAGCTACACTTGTACAGTCTAATGCAATCCAATACAACAGTTCTGACATAAGCAAAATGCTAAGTTTAAAAAGCTTATAATTAAAGTCAGCTTATGCAAACTTAATTTTTGAGATGGTCTTGTTAGCCGTTTGCTAATTGTTTCATAAGTAAGGGGTTGTATTGTACACTTGCAATCTAGATAAATAGCTTCTTACTGTGAATGTTTGTGTCTCCTGAGCCGGTGCTCTCCAGGTCTGATTTGTTTACATGTGTTGCTGTCAGGTGATCAGTCAGACTCTCAGTCCGACATGGAATCAGTGTTTGCCGATGCGCCGCCTGCTGCTGAGTGGAGATCTGCAGCACATCCAGCAAGAGCCGCCACGTGTTCTCATCGAGGTGTATGACGACGACGCACTGGTAATGTCATGTAGACAGACAGATCGCTAGATCAATAAAGTAATAGTTCGATCACTGTTTTAGATATTTTGCTGCTGACTCCTTGAACCGAACTTGTGTCCTCCTCGCTCGGATGTCGCCCCGCCGCCTGCCGTGTGCAGAGTAAGGCGGAGTATCTGGGAGCCACAGTGGCGGTGCCCGAGGTCCGGCTGTCCTCTGACCCGTACACCCCTCCAACCCTGCAGTACAGCCCGCTGCACTGCGGCGGCCAGCCAGGAGGAGACCTGCTGGCTGCATTTGAGCTGCTGCAGGTCAGTGGCAGTCGTTTCAATTACCACTCCATTTCCATCGCGATGAGGAAGGATGAGGCACATGATTATAAAGAAGTATCATGTGTTAGATCCCAGAGTCTGGAGAGCAGAGTCTGCCGGCGTTAGAGGAACAGGAAGGAGGCATCTACGCAGTTCCTGCCAACATCAGACCGGTTCTCAGCACCTACAGGCTGGAGGTGTGGCTGCCTGCGTGTGTGTGTGTGTGTGTGTGTGTTATAGGACACTACTTAGGCATTTTGAAAATTGACAGTGGTGGAAAGAGTATTCAGAAAAGTGCTAATACCACTCTGAAAATACTCCAATTAAAAGTTCCGCAAGTATGTAACTATTATCTGCACAAATTACCTCAAAGTATCAAACGTAAAAGTAGTCTGCACTAAAGTGGTCCCTGTTTTCAGTCTTTTCCTATTATTATATCTGCTGTTTCTGGATTATTATTTCTGCTGCATTAGTGTGTCTGTTGCATTTTAATGCTGTAGATGTTTAAGGGTAAACGCTGTCCTGTGAGAACCACACATATTTAGCCTAAGAGGTAGGAGCATTTTCTCAACCCATACAGGAAACACTTCATCCTTTGGTTTATCAGAAAAATTCAATTTCACAAATCACCAAAAGTGGAGATTCAAAGAACAGAAAACAGAAAAAAATTGGATTCCGAAAAGTAGAAACTAAAGCTGTCAGACAAAGGTAGTGGAGTAAAAAGTGCAATATTTGCCTCTGAGATGTAGCGGAGTAGAGGTAGAAAGATGCATAAAATGGAAATACTCAAGTAAAGTACAAGTACAGTAAGTATGTGAGTAAATGTACTTTAAAATTAAAATTAAAATTAAAACCATGTATTTGTGAAATCATAATCCATCCAAAGCACTCAGCTATAACAAGCCTTTGTGTGTGTGTTCTCCCCACCAGGTGTTATTCTGGGGTCTGAGGGAGCTGAAGAAGGTTCAGTTCCTTTCTGTTGATCGCCCACAGGTACACACACACACACACACACACACACACACACACACACACAAGTGACATGACCACGCCGTGTCCCATTTTAGGGCTCTGCTTCTTTGAGAGTCCATATTGGACATACAAGATGTGACTGAATGGACCCCTGTGCCTGTTTGAACTGTTTGCACAGCACAATGCAACTGTAGATGTTGGTCCAGTTTTATTTTGGTATCATCACATCACACATAAGACTTCTTGCTTTTGGAGAATGTGGGTTAGCTAATGGTACAACTGTGTGGTGTCTTTAGTCGAGTATGTGCTCCTTTCTGACTGCAGGACTAAAACATAGTGTCAAGTCAAGACAGAGAGACAGGGGGCTCTACAATCTGTACAGCATATGGCACCCTCTGTCCTTAGACTGAAATGGAAAAACCTCCGGAAGAGCAACCGAGGGATCCATCCCAATTGGGAAACAGAATCCTTATATCCAATAAATATATTAAACTCCTTCTCTCTTTGTGTAGGTCTTCATAGAGTGTGCAGGTAAAACACTGCGTTCCTCTGTCATTCAGAAGTACAAGTCCAACCCAAACTTCACCACGCTGGTTGATGTCATAGAACTGGTAAGACCAATACAGCCATGGAGGCTATGTCCTGGAGGCCCATTGGTCCGCATACACTTTATGGTCAAATGTATGTGGACACCCCCGCCCACACGTGATATTCAGACTTGTGCTTCCAGCTCTGTGGCAGCAGTTTGAGGGAGGCCCTTTACTGTTTCACCACGACAATGTGCACAAATCCAGGTCCATAGAGAAAGAAATGGTTTTCCCAGTTTGATGTGGAAGAACCTGACCGGCCTGCTCTGACCTCAGATCCATCAAACACCTCTGGGATGAAGTAGAACGCCGACTGTGAGCCAGGCCCTCACTAATGCTCTTGAGGCTGGATGGGAGCAAATCCCTGCAGCCTGGTATTTGTGGAAAGCTGATGGAGGGCCCAAGGTTTGGAATGAGATGTTCAACAATCACATATGGACCTAATGTTCAGGTGTTCACAAACCTTTGGCCATGGAATGTACTATGTGACTACGGCTTCCATGGATCGAGTCTGGCTGGGGAATCAGTCCATTTATTGAATAATTCATGGAATACATTTTTTTTACATAAATTTACTGTCCTTTAGGAGTTACCAGAGAACGAACACCTCCATCCTCCTCTCAGTATCACTGTTGTCGACTGGCGGGCCTTTGGTCGAAGCACGTTGGTTGGAAACCACGTTATTAACAACCTCAAGGCCTTCAAATACACTCCACCTCCACCCCTGCCTGCTCCCATAAAGACACGCAAACCTCCCAAGGTCACATACACCCCTGGACCTGCACTGGAGCCACAAAGCACTGAGGGTAATGAATGTGTGTGTTTGTGTGTGTGTGTGTGGGGGGGTGGGGGTGGGGGCGGGGCGACACATCATCTACTATGTGCTGGTGTTATTAACAACAGAAGAACTGCACAAGCATAGTATTTATTCTAGTTATTTTTCAAACAAGATAGATCCAGTAGGCGATTTGAGGGGGATGCCATCCCCCTTTGTTAGCAAAATGACCAAAATCCGTCCCTCTTGTTAACCTGCTCAAAAGCTGCTCTGTGCTGGCTCGTAGCAGCGCTTCACGTTGCTGCGCTTAATAATCGCGACAGTCTCGGAACACGTGAGACATGCTGGTCTTGAACTGCCTGTGGGAAGATTGAATAAGTAATATTTTAAAAGCTCTGTCATGCCATGTGAAATGATTTCTGTGACTCGTCTTGTCTCAACTCTCCCTGTGTGTGAAAGTGTGTGTGTACTCACACTAACACCAATTGGCTCCATCCTCCCTGTGAAAAAATAACAAATTGCCTACTGCATAGATCAGTGAGTATTATCTTGTTCAGAGCTAATGCCTCTGATAAAGATCAACAACTACATTCAATCAATTAAAACATAGTGGTAAAAGACAGAGAAAACTTACCTGGACTCCAAATGCGCCACTTATGGTTGTTTAAGGTTAATGTTTGTTAGAATTTGATTTGTCTGTGTGGTCAACAACAACCACTAACTTTCCACAGGTTTCATTATTGACAGTTTGTTTGCCTGCTGTCTCTTATACTGATTGGACAACAGAAAAAAAGCTGCAGTATCATTGAGTGACATTACGGACCCAATCAAAGCCACTTTTAAATGTATTTTAAAAAATTTTTTCTCCATCTCTAAAAAAAACGCTCTTTTTATATTGGCTGAGTATCAGCCGCTAAAAGGCAGAGCGCATAGACAATATGCCGACTGAGCTTGAAGATCCAATATTCATTGTTGGAAAAATAAGTCACTTACTGGAAATTCTTTTGGAGCTTTCAGCCATATTTCATGGCCCTCTGCTAGAAAATGTCCAGTTAGTGGACCATGTGCTAAGACCTTTTGTCAATATTCCCATTGGAATAATAAGAGGACGATGATACAGGTTACAAATATGATTGGGTGATCCTCCAGTCCAGTAGGCTCGGGTTTGCTTGATATTTTTCTTGTCCCCTTGAAAAGATCTATCTTTGTCTCTCGTCCAATAGGACTGTTCCAGCCCGCTGGAGAGACCAGTTCAGCTGTAGCACTGACAAATCAGGATTTCTTGATCACTGTGGAGGATGAAGCACCGCCTCCAGCCCCGCCCACCCCTGAGCTAGAACCGAGGAAGAAAAGGGTGAAAGTTGCTGCATAAATAACTATGTTCTTATGGATCACATGCACCACTGTCTGAATGTTCTTTGTATTTTATGTATATTTTGAATCCAGGACAGCAGGGCAAAGAGCACTCGTGGTCGTTCCACCAAGAGGAGGAAGCGGACCATCGCTGACGAATCAGCAGAGTGTGTCATCGACTGGTGGTCCAAATACTACGCATCAGTAGAGAAACAGGTAGCTCTGATTGTTGACTTTTGTTGCAAAAGAGCTAAAAAGGATAATCGTTTTCAAACTACAAACGTGAATGTGTTTGTGTTCCCGGCCACACAGAAGGACGACTCTCCATTCCCTCAGGTCTTTGAAAAAGGTAAGAACTCCTCTCACGCGACATTATGCCTCCATCAGTCATGCTGAAGGTGCTCTGTGGACAGTTGGTTGGTTTTCCTTAGTCGTAATAATATTTAACACTTGCTGCCATTAACATGACTAACACCAAGGTCTTTCCCCTTCAACTTCGTCTCGACTGATCCCAACCTTTTCCTCTGAAATGTCCTTTTTTTTTCCCGGAGTGCGGCTGTATTAAAACTCAGTATAGTGTGTTTTAACGACACGTCATCAACCCGGAAGTCGGCCATATTGGCGATACTGAATGTAAACAATGCCACTGAACCGAACGGAACTTGCAAACTTTTGCTGATTATTGCTGCTGAAAATGGTAAATTATTGTCCTGTTTTAGGCCTTATTAATCGGTCGGACTGGGAAAAACATTTGAAGTTTTATATACTGCCAAAAGTAGTAACAAATCAAGCAGAGGAGGCGTTTGTGGCCAAACTGAACCAGGATTTCAAGGGCAAGAATCTTGCCAACGTTCGCGCTTGTTCTTCTTATTTCTTGTCAGCTAGGTGAAATATTAGGCCACTATCTTAACTAATGTTCTAGTGTAGTAGTATACTCTCATATTGATATTACGTTGCGGTTTGTTATTTCTTGGCTAAAAATCCGATTCTAATCTCATTTCATAACCTGCTCCAACAGTACAAGACTTGCATATTTTCTGTAAAATGTTACTGAAATGTAGTTAATGGTGCTATATTTATTATGACTGTATTCTAGGTAAAAGATCTGACCTGTGTACAGACTGGGTGCCGTGCGTTAATACGAACGGAAAACAAGCACCACGGCCATAGGTGATCACTGTCCAGAAAAAGGGAATAAATTTCCCAGTAAGTCAAGGCACACTGCCTGTTCAGCAGCAGGCACATAGTGGGGCATTTAGCAGTTAACGCTAAGCAACTGTTTTCTAGCAGGTTTTCGCCATAGCAACAAGGTGATGATATGTCAATGTTGTGCACAACTTAGTGCAGGTTTAAAGTGTAGAGTAAATAAACCCCCACATGAAGTAATATAGGTTCCACTCGTCACTAGATGTTGGCTGTGGTGCGCAGTTTTTGTTGTTTGCAGCAAAAAAAGGTGAAGAAGAGATTTAGTATATCCGCATGATCTCACCAGTAGTTGGGATCTGCAGTGGCGGCTTGTCAATAGAGGGCGCTGGGGCCATCGAAATTCCAGAAAAATAAATGTATACAAAAATGAAATAAAAATAAAATAGTTTACTCGTGCGATGTGCTGGCTGGTAGTAAGAGCCTCAGCATTTAATAAAAACTGGCTTTAATCGGTAAACCATTGTATATGTTTTTCAATATGTTTCATGCAGTTTCACGGACGAGGGACGGAGTACAAATAGATGTCTATCTGAGTCCATAAATCTTCGCGCAAGATGTGACCTGAAGCTGGTCTCTAATTGTTTTTTTAAAGATTCTCCTCCGGATGCAGGTCAATGCGTTCCTGGCGAATCAGAATTGGATGCATGTTATATTATCCAATCTGATTGGTTCTCTTTACCTGTCATTCAACTTAACGCTCTTGGCCACTACTGCGAGAGTGCGCGGGCGACAGCGACACTCCGACTCCGCCAAAACCTTGCTAGGCTGATGACTTTCGTAGAGTAGGCAGCAGTTAAGGCAGATTCTGTAATTGATTTACAAAAAAAGCCTTTCACAAGGCGTTCACTGGAAGAAAAAGAAAAGGATAAAGGCTCTCGGACCGGACCAACCCTATTCCAGCAGCAGGCCAGTGACAGAGGACGAAGCTACACTCGGAGCTTCACCCGCGCTTGTTACGAGAAGTGGAGGTGGCTGGCTGGATGGGATGTTAGCCATGCCCTTTTATGCTTTCCCTGTCTTTAATTTCAAAGTGTCGGTACTGAAGTTTTGTGGAGAACGACGGGGGTGAGAGACCTCAAACCTCTAACTTAAAAATGCAAAGTTAGATGTACAAAGTTAGACCTGCCCCCCCCCCCCCC
>CM022488.1:4316094-4352155 GCA_011952105.1 Coreoperca whiteheadi | reverse complement strand
GTGGGAAACGAGGGGGGGGGGGAGCCCCAGTCCCCGTGTTGAAAAAGGGGAGGGGGAGGGGGAGAGGGAAAGCCGGCCCCCCCCCCCCCCCCCAACAAAAGCACCCCCCCAAAAATAATTATCACCAGCCGCCACTGGTGATCTGTGAAATCTTTGCCAAGACATCTTTATAATGCATGTTACTCTCACCACTGAAACTATCAGTGTAGGTCTATTCTTAATATTGTGAGTAAACTGGTCTTAAAGGGTTATCCCATTATCTGTGTCCTGACCCACACACACATTGTTGTGCGTTGCAGCTTTGCCGTACAGCAGCTTGCTCAGCGATGGAATAGACTCCTTGGGTAAGGACAAAGACATGCCGCTAAAAAAGCTGACGTCATTACGGGAGCTAAAGGCTTTTCAAGCCACTTGTAGCCTCTGTTTCCTGGGAGGAAATCTTCTGCTTGGTAACTCGTTTGCTGGAGGTTTTGGTGAACTGGTTGTATCTCAATGGCAGGCCCGGCGCCAGGATCAAGTGACTGAGGGGGCTGTTTAAAATGGCGAGGGGGCAATTTTTTCCTGAAATAAAGTTAATTGATTTCGCCATGCCATAGCCTCAGAAAGGCTACAACATAAGGCCAACTGCTTCAAAATCAAAGAATACATTTATTTACCAACGCACTCACATAAGAACGTTGCACTAGCAGAGCGCTACATATGTTTAGAATTTAGGAACGATTCTCTGTCAAATCAGCAGAGGGAGGCCGTAGAAACAGCGGTTTCTCCCGTTGACTGTCCCCTCACTTCCCCGTCGCTGTCACACAATAGACAGCTGTCCGGGGTCCTGAAACAACAGCTAAGCCATAGTCACATGTATCTCAGCCAATGATGTTCGTGTTGTTGTCATTTCTCTATAGATACATAAAGCTTAAACAGAGGGGGTAAAAAGGTACAACTGAGGGGGCTAAGCTCCCTTAAGACCCCTCGTGGCACCGGGCCTGCTTACTGGTTTCTGTGGTACAACCCCGTAGATAGATGTAGGCAGCTCTGTTTCTGGATAGTTTAGAGTGTCATGCTGTTCATGTACTGGATGTGTAGTTCTGTCACTGCATGATTCCCCCCCCCCCCCCATCTTCTGCTTTTTTTAGGTACTTTAGGCAGTGGACAAAGTGGTGGTGGCCACTTTACTGAGTGTACATTTACCCCTGATTTTATTCTAGAGAGATCAGTATGGTGTTCTTTATTATTCAGGTGGGCGGCATTTTAAATATTTCTGACATATTCTCCTGAAGGGACAGACAGTGTTAAATGGAAACACATGAATGATGTGTTTCTTCTGGTGGAGATGAAGGGAACGGACATTCCTCGAAGGTTTCTGAGTGACACTGGGGAGCGTAGACTTTCAGTTGCCAGAGAAAAAAACTGACTGTTCCCTGCTGTTAACCACCGTGTCATCACAATGCAAGTACATGCTTTTTGCTTCCTCTTCACATCCATGTTGTCAGTGTCTAAAATACGTCATGTTTGTTCCATCAGTCAGCCAGTCGGATGGAGACAAGAAGAAGAAACAGAAAGCAAAAGGAACCCTGGAGCCAAACCTGGGTCTACCAACTAAATTAGCCACACTCAAGGTACTCTGTCCACAAACACTGCAAGTCCAATACGATCACAGCAGACACTCAGACTGTTTTAGAATGAAAATACAGCGGCGACGGACTACGCTAAACACAGCAGAGATTAAATTCCTTAATGCTCCAAAAGGCACTGTCGGTAACAGTGTGTACAGTCCGACTGTGCTTGATTAACAAGCGATGTGATGCTGACAATCTCTCTCCAGCTGTACAACAAGGAGCTGGAGGCAGAGTTTGGGCCTTTTAATGACTGGGTGAACACATATGAGCTGTTCAGAGGGAAAGCCAACGAGGAAGAGGGGGCGACTGAGGAGAGATTCGTTGGCAAATTTAAGGTGAGACAATTAAAATGAATGTCCTCTATGGGTGCTGCCTCGGGATCCATTTAAATATCACCACTATTGATCGGCTCCACTATGTGCATAATATGCTTCTCCGCAGGGCCGATTCTGCCTGTATAAACTGGCTGAGGACGAGGCAGAGGACTGGGACGAAGGCCCTGAGACTGGGGGCTTCAGAGTCAACAGAGGAATCCCTCCCAACGGCCCGGTCCAAGTCCTCATACGGGTTTACGTCGTCTCTGTGAGTCCTCATTTCTAAGGATCAGTTTTAGAGGTTTAACGTGTTTACTATGAATGTTCACAATCCCAAAATTTAGACTGAATGCACAAGCACAGCTGTCGAGAGCATCTCAGCATAACTGTCCATAGTCCCAGAAAAATGTTGATTCATTTTAAAGTAACTTGGTTGTATTAAAAATGTTTGAAATGCTAGCAAGAATATAAACAAAATCAGCATTTCGTATGCCTAAAATTACGAAAACAGAGCGTTTAGTCACCAGTCGGAGCTTCCAGTTTGCTGCATTTTGCCGTGTTCAAGAATACGAAAATAAACTTTAAGGTGCTTTGATCAGTTTGACTGGCAGAGGTTCCCTTTAAGCATGAATCTGAAACACGTCTCCAATCACAAAGCGACCGCATGCACGTGTTATCATCACGTCATCACATTAGGCAATCAAGTCAACTTTATTCATTTGGCCCAGAATAAAAAATCACAAAGTTGCCTCAGAGGGCTTCCCAAGCTGTACAACATACATTATCAACGCCCCTGCGTTGAGAGAAAAATGGCAATTCTCAGGCAAAGAAGCAAAAATAACTACAAAGGGTAAACACCCAGAAACAAAAAGAGACAAATGAGGACATTAAAAACAAAAGAACAAAGAAAGTGAGTCCCTTTTTAAAAGATATTTGATCTCCCTTTCCCCTGCTTTGACTCTTTCTAATTTAGGCTATTTAGGACTTCTTTCTTTAATGTTTTTTTGGTCAGTTTTATAATTGAAACATCCCCTATGTATGCATCAAACACCACATTTACTAAGCTCGTGATAAAAGTGGAGGCTGGATGTAAAAACCTTTAACAGGCAGCGGGTGATTCCTCCTGCAGGTCTCTGGGGTTTTTAAAACAACCCTGTAGCCCTCTTTAATCCCAGGAGCTTCCCAGGAACATAAGAACACTACCTGAATTTCAACCAGACGTGCCATGATCTAAATAAGTTTCTGGCATCCCAAAGGTCTTTTTTAGTTGTGTTGTGTCATGTGACCTCACTGAGCCCCGTAACACCATATAGAGTTCATTGCCTTAATTTTACATTTAGTCATTTAGCGGACGCTTTTATCCAAAGCGACTTACACACTCACACACCGAAGGCACAGCTTTGGGAGCAATTTTGGAGTTCAGTATCTTGCTCAAGGATACTTCAACACATGGCTGGGGGAAGCCGGGATCGAACCGCTGACCTTCCGATTGGTGGACGACCACTCTGACACCAAGCCACCCTTAATAAAGGCCAAGGACAGTGTAATACCCAACATGCAGATCTGTTAATATTAGGGAAGCTGCATGCAAACACAGGGGGAATATGCCAATTCCATGCACGGGGTTTAAATGTAGAACCCTTCTGTGGCACTAAAGTGTGCCATCATGTTATATCATGTTGTATTGTGTCATGTAATGTTTGCTCCCCTCTCCACAGGCTTCTAACCTGCACCCAGCTGACCAGGATGGGAAGGCGGACCCTTACGTTGTCATTCGGCTCGGCAAGAACGAAATCAAAGACAGAGACAACTACATCCCTAAACAGCTGAATCCTGTGTTTGGAAGGTACATGATCACATGATCTTACCCCCTACGTCTTGAAGTAGCTTCGTGCTTCAGGCCTGACTCGAGCTGTTTCCCCGTCCTTCCTTCTTCCAGGTCTTTTGAGATGCAGGCAACATTCCCTCAGGAGTCTCTGCTGTCAGTGCTGATCTATGACCACGACTTGGTGGGCGGGGACGACCTGATAGGAGAGACTCGCATTGACCTGGAGAACCGATTCTACAGCCGACACAGAGCCACCTGTGGACTCCCTGCTGAGTACAGCCTGTAAGTCTGGGCATCTCGAGTTATCATTCCACTTGGTTCCTTTAGGTAAATTAATCATCCTGCTGGTTGGAGTAACTCTAACTTCATACGTCCTTCGTCTCTCTGCTCGTATTTGGTGAACAGTTGTCATTTTAATCTGAACAAACCAATGCAAGGAGGAAAGACGAGGGAGAAACCTTTTAAAATTTGTGGAGAAACAATACTAAAACAAGTTCCCTGTGCCTCCTCTGCCCCCCCCCCTACGTTGGTTGTTAGCGACGGTTATAACGCCTGGAGAGACTGTCTGAAGCCGTCTGAGCTGCTGTCCAAGCTGTGCAAGGAGAACGGTCTGGACGGGCCTCATTTCACACCAGGACGCATCACTTTGGCTGACAAGGTTTTTGCTGGCAAGACGCTCTTCATGCATGAAGGTAAAGACTGGACACTACATACTGCTCTTGGTCTGAGATGTGAGAAATCTCGAATCTGTGACACTTTATTTTAACCCCCCTTATTTAGCGTTTTTAAGCACTATATAAACATTTTAATGAATGGTTTATAACTTACTATTATGTATTTGTGTGCCAAGCTAAGGACATTTTCAAGTGTTTATATTATTACAACGGTTTTACTGCATTTACATTCATTATCTGTTTTAAGTTGATTCGTCACTGATCAAAAAAGGAATCGGTTTTGATGACTAATTAATCGTTCAAGTTTTTTCTTGTGCAACAATGCCTGAAACATTTATGGTTTCAGCTTCTCAAATGTGCCAATTTTTAAGTACGTTTTCCTGGTAATACTTTTGTACTTAAGTAACATTTCCAGTGTAGGTGTTTTACTTGTATTGGAGTATTTATTACAGTGTTGTATTGGTACTTTTACTTAAGTAAAACGTCTGAATAGTTCCTCCACTACTGCTTACAACTACATAATTGTGTGTTATAAACCATTTATTAAATGTGTATATACTGCTTATCAATGCTACATAGGGGGAGTTAAAGTAAAGTATTACCCTTTAGTCATATGCAGCCACACAATTACATATAAAGTGACAAACGTTTCGCTGTGATCCTTTTCAGTAATTGTGGGATTACAAGACGTCACTGATTTTTCCACAGAATTGTCAGCATTGGTACCATTCTGTCTTACTGTATAATGCATTTTCATTTTTACCAGTGTTTTATAGTGCTGTAGTTCAGATGGATGTGTGAATGTATGTATGTGGATCCTGAACCTAAATGGCAACAGCAGCAGTCTCATTTTTAATGTTACTTTTTATAATAATCTTGAAGTGTGTGTGTGTTTCTCAGATGAGCCGGAGGAGTCCTATGAGCACTTGTCTCTGAAGATCCTGCACCGCTGGGCCGAGATCCCAGCTGTGGGATGCAAGCTGGTGCCGGAACACATCGAGACCAGAACTCTGCTCAACAAGGCTCGGCCCGGCATGGACCAGGTCACTTTTAACATCATCTCGGAATGTAACACGTGATGAGGACCAAAAGAGTTTTCCAATCTTTTCCTCAGGCAGAAAGCCATCATTCTATGATCTGTTCCACCAGACTCCGTCTTTCAGGATAAAAGCAGAATTTCCACAAATGTAATCAGATTTAAAAACTGCATCAATTATGTTGGCAAGTACCTCACACCAATAATTAATCTATAGTGTTAGATGGGAGAAATTAGAACATATTTTGAGAAATTGAGTAGACTCATTGCTTATAAACTCACTATTAAAACACTCTTCCTCTTTTCACCTCTGGCCTTCTGGATAAAAGCAGCCTGATAGTAGCTGATGGAGCACACCTAAATCATGATCTACGCTGAGTGTAATGTTACTTCTTTGGGTTCCAGCTACTTTTTCTGCTGCCACTAGAGTAGCGACGTATCTTTGCAGAAGCATCTTTTCGGCACTCGCATTCTTCTACTGAGTTTGGTGTGTGTGTGTGTGTGTGTGTGTGTGTGTAGGGCCAGGTCCAGATGTGGGTTGATATGTTTCCCATGGACTCGCCTCATCCGGGACTTTCAGTGGACATTTCACCTCGAAAGCCAAAAGGGTGAGAGCGGCCTCTTTCAGCAGGTCGATAAAACAATATTGGTTTTTGAAAAGGTCAACTAACACCCTTAATGTGTGTGTGTGTGTGATTAGGTACGAGCTGCGTATCATCATCTGGAACACAGAAGATGTGATTCTGGAGGACAGCAACTTCCTGACCGGTCAACAGTCCAGTGATATCTATATCAAGGGGTCATTAAACTCTTTCTCTGTTCTAAATGCAGTCGACAGACTTGCTCGTATAATAAGTTGTCAGCCTTCTTTTCCCTCCCTTTTTATTTCCAGACTGTATGTCTAGAAAAATCTCTATGTAAACACTTTGGCTCTTTCTTAGCTGGTTGAAAGGTTTAGAGGATGACCGACAGGAGACTGACGTCCACTACAACTCTCTGACTGGAGAAGGAAACTTCAACTGGCGCTTTGTGTTTCCCTTCAGCTACCTGCCTGCTGAGAAGGTAGCAGAACCCTGCGGAAAAAATCATCACCTTGAATTACCAGCAGCTCCAGCTGTTGTAGGCAACACATCTGTCTTGTCCTCGCTCTCTCTCACAGGTAGTGGTGGTGAGGAAGAGAGAGAACATCTTCTCTCTGGATAAAACCGAGCAGAAGCTTCCTGCCATCCTCATTCTGCAGGTCTGGGACTTCGACACGCTCTCCTCGGACGACTTCCTGGGTGGGTGTGTGTGACTGCTTCTCCAAGGGTCTCTTTGTTTCTCTGTCTGTATATTTGACCGATTAAGTGTGTGTGCGCGTGTAGGCACGGTGGAGTTAGACCTCCATGGTTTCCCTCGGGGGGCAAAGACGGCAAAGTCATGCAAGGTGGACATGTTGACGGACGGGACCGAGAGAATCTCCATCTTCCAGCAGAAGAGATCAAGGGGCTGGTGGCCCTTCAGCAAGTCTGGAGAGCTGACGGTACGTACACATACCGTACAAAGCAAGTCATACAGATAGGCGAACACTTGTTGAGACTTTGATTGGCGTGGTGTGTCGTGCGCTCTCAATCCATCAGGGGAAAGTGGAGGCGGAGTTCCATCTCGTGACTGCTGAGGAGGCAGAGAAAAATCCAGTTGGCCGAGCTCGCAAGGAGCCGGAGCCGCTGCCCAAACCAAAGTAAGAGCAGCCAAACTAGATCAAATCTGCTGTGTGTTCTTACTGTGAAGGTGCGCGTTCCTTTGACCCAGTGACTCCACCAGAGTTTACATTGGTTGCATACCAAAGTTAACAAAGTTACTGCTAACAACCAAAGTCCCCCACGTAAAACCTATTTATGCGTGGTTACATTTTACGCTTCATTTTTTGTACGGATTGAACAAACGAGATATATTGTGTTAATGAGAGAGCTTCAGAGGTGTTGCTGTTCTTACCTTTGGACAGAGCCAGGCTAGCTGCTTCCCCGTTGCAAGTCTTTATGTTGGACTTCACTGTTGGGGGCGGCTGTGGCTAGGTGGAAGAGCGGGTCGTCTACCAATCGGAAGGTCGGCTCCCGGCTTCCCCCTACCATGTGTCGAAGTATCCTTGAGCAAGATACTGAACCCCAAATTGCTCCTGAAGCTGTGCCTTCGGTGTGTGAGTGTTTGTGAATGGTTAGTTTAATTTGTACTGCTGGGCAGTTAGCTCCTGCCATCAGTGTGTGAGTGTGTGTGTCTGGGTAAATGTGATATGTAGTGTGAAAGCGCTTTGAGTAGTTGGACGACTAGAAAGGCGCTATACAAGTAGAGTCCATTTACATTTAGCTAGCTTCGCACAAGCTGGGGCAGGGGCAAATACCAAGTCTAGCTCTGCCTGGGGCATTTTCCAACCCAATCATTTCTGTAAGCGTGTATTTAACATGCGTAGACGTGGAAATTGTGGTTTAGTGAGTTGGCTTACACATTGCAAATATTCAGTGACCCGTCACTGAGCCCACCATCAACAGCATCCCAAATATGGAATGCCATTTTAGTCCATATTAAATAAATAAATATGGCTATGAAATAAATAATAAATATAGGTTTTTATTTCAGAAAGGATGCGACATTTATTTCCATCTGTTATATTAAAATGAAGGACCGGACACCGCCTCAGAGAAGACGGAGGCCAGTTTGTAGTTTGACAACACAACGGGGAATACAGTATCCAGGTGGTTTTCTTTGCCGCGTTTGGCTCCTGGCATTCTGCTCTGCCTTGACTCTAGCAACAAGTAAAGCTATCTGTACATCAGGAAACGCCGTAAATCACCAAGTATTGAGGCAGAGCAGGGTGACGGGAGGTACTGGTACTACTGTGTGACTCCCTGTCTTGTCAAACAGCAAACTGGCCTCCGTCTTCTCTGAGGCTGTCAGATCCTGTAGCCATTTGAGATAACCACACTCCCTTCATTTGAATATAAGACATGGAAATCTGGCATGAAATAAATAAAATATCAAATTATCAATGAATTATAAAAATCTAATTATATTGAATATATTTATTTATTTAATATTGACTAAAATGGCATGCCATACCCATAAGGCTTGTCCTCATAATTTGCCAATTTACTTACTTTTATAACTAACGCAAAGCCCAGATGACTTTATGAGGACATCAAAAATGAATAGGGAAGAATAAAAGTACCATTTGTAAGTCTTTTTTGCCACGATTATCCAAAACACTGTCTCTCCTTTAAATGTACTACTGAGTAAAACTTGATTCTCTTTTCTCCTCATTATCCCCTCCCCCCAGTCGTCCAGACACCTCCTTCTCGTGGTTTGTCAATCCATTCAAGTGTTTCTTCCACTTGGTGTGGCGAAGCTACAAGAAGTACATCATCATCGCCCTGATCCTGCTCATCACGGTGCTGTTCCTCGCCCTGCTGTTCTACACACTGCCAGGAGCCATTTCTCAGAAGATAGTCAATGGATAACCAACCCCCCACCCCGACCCCAGACTGTAGTTCTGAACGTCTATTCAAAATTTTCGATGACTTTCAGATGATGCAACCCCCCCTCCGTGCCTGGCAACAATAGTGGTTATGACGGCATACAGGCCAACAAGAACTTTCCCATTTCAACAGCTCCTCCAAACGTAGGGGACACACTCAGTGTATCCTTTACAGCTTTTTACGCCCGCTTGAATAACGTTTGCTTAAAACTACAGTGCTCAGCTTTAAAAAAATAACTAACAGATTAAAAAAAAACTAACAGTTTTTAAAGATTTTCATCTTCACGCCACCAGGAACAAAAGGGTTTGGGGCAGCGAGCCATAGGGACACTTCGTAAACTAGCCCATTAGTTTATGGTCTTTTCATTGGAATTGTTGGCAATAACAGATCTAGAATATTGCCAGCTTTAGCCTTTAAAGTGTCGGTCTGATGTTGCTACATGTTATGTAGCTACAATACTCGCATGGCACATGTACGTTGAAAGAGTCTTTGATCACTGGAATTCATCTTGCTCTCCGCACTGGCTACGAAGAGATCCCGTTGTTGTGCCACTAAACAGTAAGAAATAGTGAACACAATGCACTCTGTTTAGCCCACGCTGAGTTGAATAATGGCGTGGGTATTTTCCAAAATGGTGGTCTTTTTTATTCACAAGATTTGATGAACCGTTTCTTTGACGAGCCGCTACATAGCGACAAAAAAGCGCGGGCTATTGTGCGTGGATTTTAGCCCCCATCTGTTCCAGTGTAGTCATGCTATGAAGGAATTGTTTTACAGCGACCAATAACTCTTTCAACATACGGCAGCGTTATCGGAGTGTTGACTTTCTGAACCTATGCTTTTAGCTTATCTCCATACATACATATTATCTGTTAAGGAAGTGTCAAGCTTTGTTCAAATAAAAGATCAACACGGTGCTTATTTTAGCTGCATTTATTATATAACGTGCTTCTGGCCAAACTACCAAGTGAAATTATTTTTCTTGTTAGCAGCCATGACATATTTCTAGTCAACAACGCTGTCCTCATCAGGCCCAGTAAAGGTGCGCGTCTCGTACACATTTCAACTCCACAACAAAGTGCATTTATTACAGTCACCCAAACCCATTCTGTCCAATATTTAAGAGAAAGTCACATGCACACTTGTAGAACAGAATGATCAATTGTCCCTGTGGCACTATATTTCACTCAAATCAAACCAACATTACACTTTGAAACACGTGAACATGTACAGAAGAGACAAGGTTTCTACAGAAAAGAACTGAATTTAAATAATTTATACGTTTCCTGTGTATAGGAGAATTAGTTTATATATGAATCTGAATGTTGCTGGAAGTGTTTTTATTTGAATACATTACATTTTATGTATGGGTTCACAGTGCCCGCGATGGTCTACTGCTACTGGATATATTTATGTGTAATTGATGTAAAATGGGGATAAAAGATTTCTCATGAGTACATAACAGCAAAGAGCTCCATATCAGGTGCTCTCATTTTTGTTTGTCTGTACATATGGGTCGAGATAAGGTGCTTGTTGGACCTGATGATTCACCATGGATTAAACCAGTCATATCGATGCTCAGTAAAGAAGTGAATTCAGTTTTAACGTGCAGGCTCTGCTTTTTATTTGGTTGTGAATGTCCGTGAAACGCTTGGTCTGATTTTGCAGATCATTTCCTTACCTTGCACTGGAACTCCCAGTGTGTCTGATATACAAAGCTCCGTTGGCTGACAACACAAAGATGGCTGCGTCACCATTCAAGTGCAGACTACAACCTGACCCCTCCTGAACACCAACGACGACATATCGGACACACTCCTACAGTCTCTGTGCACAACTCTGATTTCAAACACCTCACTGCAAGAGCTCAGTGTCTGCCAGAGAGATTCTCTGCTGCGATAGGCTGACCTGGGGGTAGGAAGAGGATGATGATGTCACAGTGTGCTGATGTGGAGCCATGTTGGGGCCTCTCAGGAGCAGGGAGGAGGTGGAGGGTATGAAGGGGAGAGTGGACGAGATGCTGCTTGCTGCGGACATGTTGAGGAAGCTGTGGGACTGAGGCAGCGATGAGCTCTGTCTCTGCTGGCTACTCGACATGGCAGCTGAAACGCAAAGTTATTGGTTAAAAAAAAATAAAAAAAGTCTGGTTTTGCTAATTCAACTTGAATTCATTTGACCCAGTCTCAGAAATGGGAGGGTCTGGATGTTGCTAAAGTGCTCTGCTTTGGAACCAGAATACAAAACTGTGACTGAGGAATGTTGTTGACAAAAAAAAAAAAAAAATGGTAAGTCCAAGCTGGGTCTCATCTTACCACAAGTCACTCGGAGCTGCTGATGCTGGCTGCTGATGGGAAAGCCAGTTTGAGAAAGAGCTTCAGCGCCACCTTGAGCCTAAGAGTGAGCATAGACAAAAGAAACAGGATTTGTCTTGTTGGGAAGGAAGGTTCCTTCTATGTACAGGTGCATGTCAGTAAATTATAATGTCATGGAAAATTCAGTAATTCAACTCAAATTGTGAAACTCGTGTATTAAATAAATTAAACGCAGACAGAGTGAAGTAGTTTAAGTCTTTGGTTCTTTTAATTGTGATGATTTGGGCTCACATTTAACAAAAACCCACCAATTCACTATCTCAAATTAGAATACTTCATAAGACCAATAATGTTGGCCTCCTGGAAATTATGTTCATTTACTGTACATGCACTGAATACTTGGTAGAATCTCCTTTTGCTTTAATTACAGCCTCAGTTCGGCGTGGCATGGAGGTGATATGGAAGCCCAGGTTCCTTTGACAGAGGCCTTCAGCTCATCTGCATTTTTTTGGTCTCTTGTGTCTCATTTTCTGGGGAGTTTGCTGGCCAGTCAAGCACACCAACACCGTGGTCATTTAACCAACTTCTGGTGCTTTTGGCAGTGTGGGCAGGTGCCAAATCCTGCTGCATAATGAAATCAGCATCTTCAAAAAGCTGGTCAGCATGAAGTGCTCCAACATGTCTTGGTAAACGGCTGCAGTGACTTTGGTTTTCAAAAAAACACAACGGACCAACACCAGCAGATGACATTGCACCCCAAATCATCACAGACTGTAGAAACCTAACACTGGACTTCAAGCAACTTGGGCTATGAGCTTCTCCACCCTTCCTCCAGACTCTAGGACCTTGGTTTCCAAATGAAATACAAAACTTGCTCTCATCTGAAAAGAGGGCTTCGGACCACTGGGCAGCTGTCCAGTTGTTCTCCTCCTCAGCCCAGGTAAGACGCCTCTGATGTTGTCGGTGGTTCAGGCTTAACAAGAGGAACACAACAAGTGTAGCCAAATTCCTTGTGCGTGGTGGCTCTTGATGCCGTGACCCCAGCCTCAGTCCGTTCCTTGTCAAGATCACTCAAACTCTTGAATCAATCTTGCTTGACAATCCTCAGAAGGCTGAGGATCTCAGTTGGTTGTGCATCTTTTTCTCCCACCCAACTTTCTGTTAACATGCTGGGATACAGCACTCTGTGAACAGCCAGCTTCTTTGGCAATGAATGTTTGTGGCTTACCCTCCTTGGGAAGGGGCTCAATGATTGTCTTCTGGACAACTGTCAGATCAGCAGTCCTCCCCATGAATGTGTAGCCTAGTGAACCAAACTGAGAGACCATTATGATGGCTCAGGAAACCTTTGAATGTGCTTTGAGTTGATTAGCTGATTGGCATGTTGGCATATTCTAATTTGTTGAGATAGTGAATTGGTGGGTTTTTGTTAACTGTGAGCCAAAATCATCACAATTAAAAGAACCAAAGACTTAAACTACTTCAGTCTGTGTGCATTGAATTTATTTAATTCATGAGTTTTACAATTTGAGTTGAATTACTGAAATAAATTAACTTATCCAGGACATTCTGATTTATTGAGATGCACCTGTAAATGACACTCGACTCCTACTCAGTGAGTAATAGTGAGGTCTGTAGGTAGCAGCATACTTGTTAAATATTCTAAACTATACCATGTAGTGGATACTGTGCAATTAGGTCCTGGATTGACCATGAAATCTTAAGTAGGCTCTGCTGCTGTTATGAAGTTAGGGAAGGTATCTATTACTAGCTTGACAGCGCACAAATAAAGTTGTGTGGCTCCATATTATCTCACACAGAATGAACTGAAATGAGTCACTGAAGTCTTCATTCAAAATCAGCCAAAACATGGAGCCTAAAAAAAAATAATAGAACACTTCCTTGGTCTTACTCTACATCATTTACTCCTTTGTGTCCTATAAAGGCCTCAGTTATTACTGACCTGAGCCTGGTTAAGACAAGCCTGGAGTTTCCTTTTTGCCCTCCACCGGGCCACCCTCAGCCTGGTCTTCTCTCGACGCTCTCGCACCTTCAACACATCATCATATTTTACATTAAATATAGGCAACTGCAAGAAGAGCCTTTGAGAGAAAATGTCCTGTTAAACACTTTTATGTGAACATGTCACATAGACTATTACTAGAAGATGTATAATATTTCTGTAAGGACGGAGTCCGCCCGGAACACTAAGGTTGACTAGCCAGGTCTGCCAGCAGCGGCTGAGGCAGCGTTTTCTCCAGCTCTCTGCGTCTGCTGAGGCTTCGCCGGCGGAGCTCGTTCCTGCGCAGTTTGTACTCCTCATAAAGGCTCAGGTCTTTAGTCCAGGGCCGCACCGCCTGGCGAGGTGGGATGCCGGGTGGCGAGGCCGCCATCGACGGCAGGGAGGCCGCAGGCTGAGGCATCAGATCTGAGAGCACACACACGGAAAGGTTTGCAGTGGTGGGGCTTTTCAACAAATCAAATTAAGTACAGATTAGAAGAATACCAATATATCAGGTTTTTACAATTAATGCTGGCCTTCAGTTATTAGAGCAGTGATCAGTGTTTCTTTTTTGGCCAGGGGGAATAAGAAGGGGAACCATATCTCCATATCTTCTAGCAGTCAACACAACAAATGCCAGTTCTTACGCTCACCTTTTAAAACTAGCATGTGCATGACATCTGCCCACACTCACAGATCTACTCACGGGTGCTTGGTCCGGCGGAGCTGAAGGCTGCAGTGTGAGTTCTCTGTCCTGACCACTCTGTCACTGAGCTTTGAGCCTGGAGGAACAGACGACAGCGTTCATTCTCGTGCACGGTTCGCTCGGAGCGGTCAGTGCTATTTAGTGCGTTACAGGAGTTATCGTGGGACGATCAGGCCGAACCCCACCTCTGACTCTGGAAGATGACCCTGCTGCACCTGGCAGTCCAGCAGCAGAGTGGCCATCACCTCCTGCTCGTCCTCTGCCTCCTCCTTGATACAGATCACCTCCTCCTGCTCCTGCTTCACCTGCATTACAACCGGGGACAACCAGGACATTAGCACTGTGATGAGAGAAGTGTAATAGCTCAACTAGTTTACTTCTAAAGATGTTACAGTCAGATGCAAGTCCTCTAGTAGTTAGGGAGACTGTCCAGTAACATATCAGTTTAATACTTTTCAGACTAGATCAGCGTTGGAGTGATTTTTTTTTTTTTGTTAGTTAGTTAGTAAATTATATTCTCTTGTGAACTTCATCAAATTAAAGGAGAACCGAAATAAATGAGTAGAGAAACGCTACCGTAACGGGTGCGGCGCAATTTCCTGGTATGATTTGAATCCAAGGGGATTCGGGTAACAATGACAGAGAAAAGCTACACATCCTCATATTTGAGAGGCTGGAACAAGCAAATGTTTAGAATTTTGGTTTGATAAATGACTTAAACGCTTAATCCATTAGAAATAGTTTCGGTTTAATTTTCCGTTGATTGATTAATCAGCGTTTTAACACTAGATATGACTGAATGCAAAAGTTGTCATCTTTAAAAGCACTTTTCTTTTCTTGTTTTTATCTTAATTTTGTCTCTTCTGTTGGATTTTGCGTGTTTCGTTCTGTGAAGCACCCATTTTCTGTGATTAGCACTATTAATAACTACTGTAATTATGACGTATAAGTCACAGCAATATTTTGACTTCTAAATGCTCAATTGCGACCAGTAAAATCAAATCAAATGTAACCAAACGATTGGCATTTTTGTACTTAAAGCACAAATAAATATTCATTGAATATACTTTCTCTAATCTAAAGCATTTTTTTCTTCTTCTGTGCTCTCCTACTACAAATATAGTAATATAGAGAGGCAGCCTTTTCTCGTTGTCCGTGTTTTAAGAGGTCAGAGGTCAAAGCACAGAGCAGGTAGGGCCACTTCAGAAGGGTGTGTGTTGTCACCTGTGGAGCAGAGCAGGGCAGGGTGGAGCTATCGGCCTGGGTGGAACCATCCGGGGACAGCGAGCCAGCCCCCGGACCCAGAGGAGGGGCCTGGACAGGAGGAGGGGTCACGGCAGCGTCCACACCTTCTGTGTGGGGCTGCAGAGTGATGGTCCACTCGCAGTCGTCCTCCTGATCGTCGCCCTTGCTCTGCGCGGCGTCGTACTCCGTGGAACAGAACAAAACTGCGCACACATCGACACGTGTTCAGTCGACTTTATCGGTGCAGAGATGCACTCGCTGATGTTTACCCAATGCATAACTGATATTTAGATTTCGATGTATTTCTATCTTTGTCTTACTTTAGGCCTTTCAAGTCTCATGTGACGGTGGTAGCGGGGGCAGAAAACAGAGTTGGGAGGGAGCGAATGTGGGAAAGCATGCAGCTATGTACCTGTACTGCTGTCCACAGATTCTGTTGGCGTGTCCATGGAGAGGGAGACAGGCGGCAGCAAGTCAGATGGGTTGGAGACGGCCACTCCCACATCTGGATGGCGGCGCACTCGGATCGCGCAGCGGCTCGTGCTCTGCGGAGAGGTGCATTCTGGGGGTACAAACACAGGAAGGAGTGAGACTCACCGGAGTGGACCGCCAAGTAGGCGTCAGTCACGTCGACGGTCATTACCTTGACTGCTTCTCGTCAGGGCTCCCTCAGAGGTCCTGGTCTGAGTTGAGCATGATGGAGAGGTCTCAGTGGAGGAAGCGTTTGCACCGCCCCTCTGCGCTTGGGCGAAGGTGGACGGGTGGATGCGGACAAGAGTGGGAGCTGAGGCTCTCTGCTGCAGCTCCTCCTCCACCCCCTGCCTGTAGTACTTCAGCTTCAGCTCGGTGTAGCGCAGCTTGGCTCGAATGTTGTCGTTCTCCTTCTCTTTCACGGCCTTCTCCTTCTGCAACGCCGCGAGGTCCCGCCTCATCAGCACCACTTGGGCCTTCAGCTCCTCAAATTTGACTCCGACAACTTTGAGCATCTCGGAGAGCACCGTCTCCACGGCGCCGTTCACTGCCCGCTCGACCACGGCGCCCATCTGGCCTCGAATCAGCGACACGGCAATGCTGACATCCATTTTGAAAAGATCTCGGAGCCCAAAAAACAGCTGGAGAAGGTTCTTCGAGGTTTCCCCTGCACGCACAATGACGTCAAGTGCAGTTTAATCACTCGGCCCTAAATAAAACATCTTAATGCATCCGCGGGCCTAGAAGTATATTTCGTGCTAATGGAAGGACATCCCAACCTTATGAAAAAGAAACTAAAGAACTAAATTAAATATGACAATGCCTAATAACTGACACACACATTCATATTTTCATTTCATGGTATAATAACGGTACCGACAACAAGAATCAGATCAGTACACATTGTTAGTTAAGTATTTGGATCAGCACAGAAAAACGTTATCGGTGCACATCAAAGTTCTGTGAATGTTCCCTGCCACCTGCAGCAGGGTGTCAGCGACTGCATTTCTTTTGACCAGACTGGAAACACCAACAATGCAGGAGCAGTATGAATCTACCCCTGTGCACTAGAGACACGCGGGGCTGTAGAAGTGTCAAAACCGGACACACAAGGGAGCAGGAGACGATGGTGGCGGCGCAGCTAGCAGCTCTGTAGGATAAGGTAATCGCGTTAAGTTAAGTTCCAGTTCAGAGACCTCAGCTGACACGTTTCAGACTCTTTAGAGCAGAAACAAACGGGTGTGAACCAGACTGACCGAACGTTAACGTTACCAATGTCTTAACTGGGCAGACTGTGCTGAATGGCGCCTATTAAAGTCAAAATTCGGGTGAAGGCGAAAACATTTTACTTACCGTTTGTGCTTGACGGTGATACAACAAATAGTCAGCTAGCTAATTACTAACTTAACGTTAGCTAACGCGAAGCTTCCAATACAACGCTAGGTAACGTTAGGCACACAGTTCGTAACATTAGCTAACATTCTTAAAGACTGTTCAATGTTATTTTGCCATTACATAGACTAGCATTATCAGGAACGGTTTCTTCCAACAGGAATTTGGGAATAAATCTGAATAGTAGTGTAGTTTTAACATCTCAACGGTTACGCTAACGTTACATGAGGAAGTGTTTCCGGGTCAAAGCATCGCCGCAGGAAGATGATCACTCTGTAATGAAAGTGTTGCCTCTTCTTGCTTCTTCTTCTTCTTCTTTTAGTTTCTTGGCAGATTGCATCGTTGATGTGTTGCATACCGCCACCTACTGTACAGGAGTGTGTAGAGTGTTGCAGTAAACCTTTGCTTATTCAACTAAACGGGGGCACAACAAAAAAACAAAAACACTTTTAAATTCTTCTTATTAAATCGCTGTCTTTAAGGATATGGAAAAGTCAACAAGGTTCTAATTCTTTCCCTTTGCATTCCTTGTTCCCCAAGAATATTTTGTCTATTTCTTTCCATCTTTGTCTCTGCTCTTTTATATCTAAATAAAACATGTTTCACATCTTCCTGTGTTTGACATTCTGTGCATAAACCATTTCCTTTTCCTACCAGCTTCAGTGTTGCATTCAATCCTGTATGTCCCATTCTTATATGGAGGACTGAAAGTCTTCTTCTTCTTTTCCTTTCGGCTGCTCCCTTTCAGGGGTCGCCACAGCGAATCATGCGCCTCCATCTAACCCTGTCCTCTGCGTCCTCTTCACTCACACCAATTAACTTCATGTCCTCTCTCACTACATCCATAAATCTCCTCTTTGGTCTTCCTCTAGACCTCCTGCCTGGCAGCTCCAACCTCAGCATCCTTCTACCAATATATTCACAGTCTCTCCTCTGAACGTGTCCAAACCACCTCAGTCTGGCCTCTCTGGCTTTATCTCCCAAACATCTAACATGAGCTGTCCCTCTGATGTACTCGTTCCTGATCCTGTCCATCCTCGTCACTCCCAAAGAGAACCTCAACATCTTAAGCTCTGCCACCTCCAGCTCTGCCTCTTGTCTTTTCTTCAGTGCCACTGTCTCTAAGCTGTACAACATCGCTGGTCTCACCACCGTCTTGAACACCTTTCCTTTCATTCTTGCTGATACTCTTTTATCACACAACACACCTGACACTTTTCTCCACCCGTTCCAACATGCTTGCACTCGCCTCTTCACCTCTTTTCCACAGTCTCCATTGCTCTGAACCGTTGACCCTAAGTACTTAAAGTCCTGCACCTTCTTCACCTCTGCTCCCTGTAACCTCACCGTTCCACCTGGGTCCCTCTCATTGACACACATGTATTCTGTCTTACTGCGGCTAAGCTTCATTCCTCTGTTTTCCAGAGCAGACCTCCATCTCTCTAGATTCTCCTCCACCTGCTCCCTGCTCTCACTACAAATCACAATGTCATCCGCAAACATCATAGTCCATGGAGATTCCTGTCTAACCTCATCCGTCAGCCTGTCCATCACCAGAGCAAACAAGAAGGGGCTCAGAGCCGATCCTTGACGCAGACCCACCTCCACCTTGAACTCCTCTGTCACACCTACAGCACAGCTCACCACGGTCTTACAGCTCTCATACATGTCCTGCACCACTCTAACATACTTCTCTGCCGCTCCAGACTTCCCCATACGATACCGCAGCTCCTCTCTCAGCACCCTGTCATAAGCTTTCTCTAAATCTACAAAGACACAATGCAACTCCCTGTGACCTTCTCTGTACTTCTCCATCAGCATCCTCAAAGCAAACACTGCATCTGTTGTGCTCTTTCTAGGCATGAAACCATATTGCTGCTCACAAATGCTCACCTCTGCCCTTAGCCTAGCTTCCACTACTCTTTCCCACAACTTCATTGTATGGCTCATCAGCTTTATTCCTCTGTAGTTGCCACAGCTCTGCACATCTCCCTTGTTCTTGAAAATTGGCACCAGTACACTTCTCCTCCATTCCTCAGGCATCCACTCACTCTCCAAGATCTTGTTAAACAAACTAGTCAGAAACTCAACTGCCACCTCTCCTAGACACTTCCATACCTCCACAGGTATGTCATCAGGACCAACTGCCTTTCCACTCTTCATCCTCTTCAACGTCCTCCTCACTTCACTCTTGCTAATCTTTGCTACTTCCTGCTCCACACCAGTCACCTCTTCTACTCTTCGTTCCCTTTCATTTTCCTCATTCATCATATGGATGACTGAAAGTGCCAGAATGATATAATAAATACACCATAATTACAAATAATTACTTAAATGTGTCATTAAATAATTAAAATACCAATTATTTCAATATTTACATTTACATTTCATGATTTACATTTACATTTCATGGTCCTGTGTTGCAGTGCTTCATGAATTGTCAAACTTTCAAACTCACCCATCAAAGTCAGTGGGTGGGGCTAACGCTAATCTAGTCTGATCCATTGCTTTGGTCTGAAGTCTCTTTCCTTTGGGCTGTTCTCAGGGGTCGCCACAGCGAATCATGCGCCTCCATCTAACCCTGTCCTCTGCATCCTCTTCACTCACACCAATTAACTTCATGTCCTCTCTCAATACATCCATAAATCTCTTCTTTGGTCTTCCTCTAGACCTCCTGCCTGGCAGCTCCAACCTCAGCATCCTTCTACCAAGGAGGCTGACACCATCTCCACATTTAAGAGTAGGGTAAAGACTTTCTCTTTGATAAAGCTTATAGTTAGGGCTGGCTCAGCAGAGTCCTGAACCATCCCTTAGTTATGCTGCTATAGGCCTAGACTGTCGGGGGACTTGACACATGATGCACCTCTCTCTCTTCACCTCTGTCCTTCTCTCCATCCGTATGCATTCTCATCCCATAAATGCATGTTACTAACTTGACTTCTTCCCTCTCCCGGAGTTTTGTGCTTTGTTGTCCGTCTCTTCTTTCTTACTGTCACTTTCAGCAGGTATTTCAGTGTCCAGAGATGTATCTGGATCAGTGACTATGGCGACCTACTGGGGCAGTGTTGCTGTGTCTATGGTGCAGGGGGCGATCGGCTCGGGTCCTGCTCGTTGGGCTCCACCTGGAGCTGCTCGGTTGTCCGTCTGGACCCATCATCTTCCCTTATGTTTTACCACCTAAACATTTCTAACATAATAATATATATATATACATACAACAATTTTGCCATCATGGCTGTATATGTTATAGTTTTGATGCTATGAATCTATTCTGTACTTACGACATCTATTGCATGTCTGTCCGTCCTGGGAGAGGGATCCCTCCTCTGTTGCTCTTCCTGAGGTTTCTATCATTTTTTCCCCCTGTTAAAAGGGTTTTTTTGGGTAGTTTTTCCTTAATCGAATCGAGGGTCTAAGGACAGAGGGTGTCGTATGTTACAGATTGTGAAGCCCTTTGAGGCAAATGTGATTTGTGATACTGGGCTATTTAAATAAAATTGAAATGAAATTACTGTCCCTTGAAAATGAAAAAAAAAAGTATAAAATGGGTGGTTCTGGGAGCCCAGATAGTCCCCCAAATATACATATGGATGTTTCCATACATCTGGCTAGGAATACAGTGCTTGATTGATGTTATACAGCTTACAGTTGCACAGCTTCCCTCCTGTCGACCTTATTCAACTAACGTCGACAATTTCTTCATTTAAGCCATCGACCTGTCTCTTAGACTGGTGAATGAAATCTTATTAAATATGTGAGAATAACCTATCATTGTGTTTAATGCAACCGCAGGGGGGCACAAGCCAGTGTCTTCATGTGCTAGTCCCAAGTCTGGATAAATGCAGAGGGTTGTGACAGGAAGGCCATCTGACGTAAAACACATACCAAACTAAAAATGCGAATCATGAAAATGACTTCCATACCGGATCGGTCGGGGCCCGGGTTAACAACGACCGCCACCGGTGCTGTTGACCTACAGGGTACCGGTGGAAATTGGACTACTGTTGGTCGAAGGCGAAGAAGGAGAGGAGGAAGGTGTGTTCCTAGGCAGAGAGAGAAGAGGAAAGCTAAGAATGTAGGACTGACAGTAGGGACTTTGAACGTTGGGACTATGACAGGGAAGGCTAGAGAGTTGATTGACATGATGCAGAGAAAAAAGGTGGACAGACTGTGTGTCCAGGAGACCAGGTGGAAAGGTAGCAAGGCTAGAAGCAGGGTTCAAGTTGTTCTACCATGGGTCGGATAGGAAGAGAAACGGAGTAGGAGTTATCCTGAAAGAGGAGTTTGTGAGGAATGTTCTTGAGGTGAAAAGAGTGTCAGACAGGTTGATGAGCCTGAAGCTGGAAATTGAAGGGGTGATGTTCAATGTTGTGAGTGGTTATGCCCCACAGGTAGGATGGGAGTTAGAAGAGAAGGAGAAATTCTGGAGTGAGTTAGATGAAGTGATGCAAAGCATCCCCAGAGGTGATTGGTGCAGATTTCAACGGGCATGTAGGCGAAGGGAACAGAGGTGATGAGAATGTGATGGGCAGGTTTGGTCTTCAGGACAGGAACGCAGAAGGACAGATGGTGGTAGACTTTGCAAAGAGGATGGAAATGGCTGTAGTGAACACTTTCTTCCAGAAGAGGCAGGAACATAGGGTAACAAGAGCGGAGGGAGAAGCACTCAGGTGGACTACATCTTGTGTAGACGTTGTAATCTGAAAGAGACCAGTGACTGTAAAGTAGTGGTAGGGGAGAGTGTAGCCAGACAACAGAGGATGGTAGTGTGTAAAATGACTCTGGTGCTGAGGAATAATCACATTTTACATCGTTTTCTTTTGTAGTACAGCAATAATCTCCATCTCACTTGCCATATAATAACAGCACCATGATGTGTTTAATCAAACATCATTTTAGTTTGTCTATGCATGGGTAGTCAGTTATGTAAAATTTGTTTGTAACTGACACACAGTTTGCCACCTGCGCTGATTAAGCCCTAAACCAACTCCCAACAACACTCCCATCGCCTCATCCCTATGCTGATCAGCTGTCTCCGGTGTTCACCAAGGACCACAGGACTTAACGACTACAGACCCATCACCCTGATCTGTGGTAATGATTTCTTTTGAGCAGCTTGTGTTGTCCCACCTCAAATCCATCACAGACCCACTCCTGGACCGCCTGCAGTTCGCCTACAGAGCAAATAGGTCTGTAGACGATACAGTAAACATGGCCCTCCACTTCTTCCTCCAGCACCTGGACTCCTCAGGAACCTATTTGTGGATTTCCATCATCTTGCTGTAGGACAAGCACTCCCAGCTGACACCACCTGCAGGTGGATCACAGACTTCCTGTCCGACAGAAGGAAGAACGTCAGGCTGGGGAAAGAGGTCTCTGACTCCCGGACCATCAGTACCAGTTCCCCTCAAGGCTGCGTTCTTTCCCCTCTGCTCTTCTCTATGTACACCAACAGCTGCACCTTCATTCACCAGTCTGTCAAGCTCCTGAAGTTTGGAGATGACACCTCCCCCATTGGGCTCATCTCTGATGGGGTCTGCCTTCAGCAGGGAGATTGACCACCTGGTGAACTGGTGCAGTCAGAACAACCGGGAGCTCAACGCGCTCAAGACGGTGGTTGTCGATTACAGGAAGAACCCAGCCCCACCTGCCCCCATTACCCTGTGTGACTCCCCTGTCAACACTGTGGAGTCCTTCTGCTTCCTGGGCACTGTCACCACCCAGGACCTCAAGTGGGAGCTGAACATCAGCTCCCTCACCCAGAAAGCCCAGCAGAGGATGTACTTCCTGCTGCAGCTAAAGAAATTCAACCTACCAAAGGCAATGATGGTGCACTTCTACACAGCCATCATCGGCAAAGTCCAAAAACCAAAAGCGAGGAGTCATCAACTTACATCCATCGGTAGAAAATGACACAAGGAGACGCAGTACCGGGAAACACAGGTGGTGAGACATCCAGGACAATGACAACAAACTGACATAGATACTGGGAGAACACACTGGCTAAATACACTCGGGACAGGGAGACAACGGGACACAGGTGCGCAACGAGACACAGGTGCACACACTCAGGAAATCAGGGGCAGGAAGTAAAGTGACCGAGACAGAGGGAAACAGACACCTACCAAAATAAAACAGGAAAAACCAGACTAAAACATAACTAAACAGACAACTTCAAAATAAGACAAGACACTCAGACTAAGGCAACTTGGGAACAGAAAAAAACACAACACCCCTCAAAACAATACAAACATTACAATTGGATTTAATTGAATTTAATTAAATTGAATTTAATTAAATGAGATCTATCTGACAGAGTTTTTGAGGGACCAAGCTAGCAGGCTTGCACAGGTGGATTTTCAAAAAGAGGGTTCACCCCAAAAGGTAAGAAACAAGTTACAAAATATGCAACACAGCTCTGGGTCTATAACAGAGGTCAACTAAATGGAACTAACTTAACATAAACTGAACAGAACTGACCAGACCAAACTGACTTGACAAATACAAAAATGACCTAAAAAACACAACACAAAGGGGGACATACTGTATATAATGACTGATCAGACCAATTTAGAAACAAAAGCGGTAACACAAAGACAAACACTACCGACTAAATTGCAAAGGACAATTAGTCTAAAAGTTTTAATATTTAACAATTAACCAAAGGAAAAGTAGCAAAACAACTAATATATTCTGAAGAAACGAACAAAATCTCTAAACTAAAAATCCCAATACAGAACTTAACTAAATGTGTGTGCTACAAACAAAACTAATGTACTACCACAAATACTAAGTAAACTATGAAAATGATGTATGAATCAAAAGCTATGTGTAAGCATTTATCTCTTTGCTGATGTGCAATGTGAATGTAATGTACATAAGGTCAAAAAGTCAGCAGAAAGACAACAGAAGATATACTTTTATTTCCAATTTTCATCACAAAGTGGCCTCATGTTGCAGTGCTGGAATAAGAGTGTAAAAGCACTGACACTTGTCAGGAATCCTGTCAGGAATTAAACAAACTTTTAGCTTTTAACTATTAAAATGCAGCTATTATTGCCATTATGTATTTAGTGTCGTAAAACTATCAAACTAAACTGTTAGAAGCTCTGTTTCAAAACCAGAGTGGAAAAGGAAAGTCAGGAACAGCAAAGTGATTATACTGATCTATACTCTTTATTACTTGTCACTTTATTGTAAAGTCAGTATTTATGTCCATGTTGAGATTCTGTAATGAGGACTAATGTTCCAGTGATCTGACTATTCAGTAGCAGAGCTGTTGGCAGGTTTTGATCTCATCCTCTTTAGTTAACCTGGTCCAGATCAGGTTAGCCATGCAGCATAGGTTACATTGTGATCTGCCCGAGTTTAAAGTGAGCCAGCTTTGCGATACTGTAAAACCAGCGTTAAGAGTTAAGCATCTAAAATGCATTTTCAACATGCCAAATGTTTTCCCAGCCACAGTTCTACCCCTTGACAACACAACCTCAACCCGAGAACACACCTTGCATTGTGGATCACATCATTTATATATTGGACCCTTTTATGGTTAACATAAAAATATCACTCATCTGAGAGGGCATGCAACTGCATGTGTGTGCAGACTACGCAAGGACAATCTCTACTGACGCGCTCCATCATTTTAGGAGGATGCAAAATAAATTCGAAATTAGTGATCAAGTCAAGGTGAAGACGGACATTATAACAAGTGGGGAGGTGAAGGTGGAAAAAGGAATTTATAGCTGGGACCGCAGAAGAAGAAATAAAGGAGGACGGGCTTTGAACTTGTACTTTACATATGTGTGTCTGCACGAGGTTTGGAGGCCTTTCTATACAGGTGTTAACTATAACCTGATAGGTTTTGTGTTATTTTATAAACAAGAAGTTACTGCACATATGAGCCGGTTACAAATGCATCCTGAAAACTAAATGATGATGTTTTGATTTGTCTGCGCTTCTGTTTCTTTATGCTTTATATTTCTATTATGTTTATTGATAAAGCACATTCCTTTTATTTGTAAAACCTACTTGGCAATAAAGCTGATTCTGATGTGTATGTGTATGCGTGTGTTTGTGTGTGTGCGTGTGCGTGTGTGTGTGTGTGTGTCCACAAACGTAGTGCCGCAAACCTGTGTGTGTGTGTGTGTGTGTGTGTGTGTATGTGTGTGTGTGTGTGTGTGTGTGTTAGAAGGATGAATAGAAAGGCATTTTCCAGTCATGATGAAATACAAGTGAGGTAATTAACCCACCCTCAAACTTATTTGGACACAGTACATTCAATAGCACTGGGGCATTGGGCCACATACATAAGCCCAGAGGTGATGTAAGCTTACTGTAATAAGTCATTAGGTCCTCTACTGTGACCTCCCCAGTGGTGAACTGGCCACAGGGAACAGGGCTGGCTGCAGCCAGGCTGCATATAGCCAATTACTGTATGACCCAACGGCTACTGTGTTTTGGCCTCGTGGGATGACCTCAGTAAAATGACCAAAAAGTTTCAAACATGTTGTTTTATTGTACAGTCTCAGAGTCGGTTGTGATGACTTTCATTTTAATAGCATATGTAATGACTACCTCTTAGGGCAGAGCTGCTGTTTCTGAGCAGTTACTGTACTTTGACGTGCAGTTGTTGCGGTAGACGTGGTCAACATGTGATTATCTTCATTATCCAGTAAGGGCAATTGAACAGACTGCACCACAGTGGAGACCCAAACTTGTAACTAACAAAGTAAACAACAGGGTCTCCAAGACATTTTGGTAATTGCCCAGTTGCCAGGAGAAGGCCAGCTGTTTCTCTTGTATTCTTACCAATAGGCCTGGTTGGTTATTAGCAGTGCACCACAAAGCACAGAAACATGAAAAGGTCAGTTTCTCCGCTACGTAATGAACCTGGACCTAAAGAGAATGGAAGCTAGACATCTGCAGGGGATTAATAAATGAAACGCAACATATTTGACTTTGCTAGGACAGTAAACAAAGGATGTGGCTGGCATTATTCTGTTTTTGTTAATGTCAACAAATATTTTTTTCAGTATTTCAGTATTACTCTGTCCTGGCCCCACAATGGTGGATAGAGCTCCCCATTGACATCAGGACGGCGGAAACTTAGTGTCATCAAGTGTGACAGAATCGAACAGATGGAATGTACCTTGCACAAGCAGAAGCAGCTGTTCCTGGCACTGTCTCTGTAAAGCACCATTTAGGATAGTTTTGAGCAGTAACATCCCGGAGTCTCCACTAATTGCCCAGCATTTCCCAGAAGGTGGAACTACTCCTTCAATATTATTTTTTTCCAAAGCCTGTGTCATTACGAATTTAACTCGAGCGTTTTCAGGCCGAATAACTTCTACCTGTTTGTCGGAGGGAACAATTCATATCTGTGACTAACTCAGACGTCTCTGCTCTTTCACATCAGTTTGAATCTGCCGTCACAATAATGACTAGAATCAGTCATGAATCATGAATCAGTCTATGGACTATTTGTTAAATTAGCAACATTGTCCCAATGACAGGAAGAAACAAAGTATCATCAGTAAAAGAGTTAGCAATACATCCCCATGGGAAGTACAACACAACAATAAATCTAGCAAAGATACACCAGCCCACAAGAGTAAAAGTGAAAAGAGTAAAATACATAAACAAATAGTCATTTTACTTAATTACCTACAATGTTGTATGAGTAACATGTTAGCCTAAGCAGTGATGGCAACGTTGAGTGTACAACATAAATTAGCTGGTGAATTAGTCTGATCAGAAACTTGTCAAACTTCTAAAGCTTTTTGCTATCGCACTCGCTTATCTTGCATAGCAACTCATTGATATGGGACGCCTTGAGTAACAGCGGTCAGAATTTCTTCTTTGAATGCATTTATGTTACATTCTGCTGGACTGATGTTGAACAAATGCTATGTGGGACTAAGATTCATTAACAGAAAAGAGATGTTATTCTTTATTATGGCAAAAAGGATCTGGACAGAATTTCTTTTCATATAGTAAATTCCTCATCCATAAATGTAAATGGTCTGAAAGGAAACCCAATATTCACCATTTCAAGCATGACATCAAAATGTACTTTGAAACACTTAAAGTACGCTACTGATAAATCCACAGGACTAAGGTCATTTACGATGCCATACGAGCCTCTTTTTCATTTAAATCCATAGTCCTCTTTTTGTCTCCTTCTTTTTAATGGCAATTCCTATGTTTCTGTAACCTTTTTGATCAAAGTTTTAAAAAAGACAGTGCGCCGAAGCAAAATGATATTTAGAAGGAGGAGGAGAAGAAGAAAGAAGAAGGAGGAGAGGAAGGAGAGGAAGAAGAAGAAGAGAAAAGAAAGAAGAAGAAAAGAAAGAAGAGGCCAACTCCAACAAGTGCTATACTGGTAGAGACAAAAGAAGCCCCACTTACATTAAGATTCATTAAGCTGGCATTGACGTATAGGTTTAGGTTGCGAGGGAATAATAATAATAATCCAGCAATGTCAGCATTAAATGATTGTTGGGAATATCAAACAAAGGTTAAAGGGTTTGGATGGAACATACATCATTTAGCAGAACAATACGGCATTAAAGAGTTAGAGTTTTGCCCGGCAATAGCGCTGAGTGAAGTTCCTCCCTGGATGCTTCCACTGCCAGAAGTCAACATAGCACTATTGAAAGAAAAGAGAGAACACTCAGATGAACAGAGCTTTGCATGGTATAGTGAAAGATATTTGTCTTCTTCATTCTATGGTTTTATAAATATTTACACAGATGGTTCAAAAGACCAAAATGATCATTGTGGTGTAGGAATTTATATTCCTGAATTTAAAAAAGGTCTGAAGTACAGACTAAATAATTTCCTGTCAGTATATACAATCGAAATGAATGGTTTATACCAGCATTAAGGTGGATAGAAGAGATAAAACCGTTAAAATCGCTAATATGCTCAGGTTCAATGGCTGTAATGGAGAGTTTAGAAAGTGGACTTTCAGTCAGAGATGACTTAATAGTAGAGGTTAGAAATATACTGTTAAATATTCAAAGCCTAGGAATAACAGTTCAGTTCTGTTGGGTACCAGCACATATTGGAATTAGAGGTAATGAAAAGGCAGATGAATTAGCTAAAAAGGCATTAAAACATAAAGAAATAGAAATGAATGTTCCAATAGGAAAAGGAGAAGTGAAAGCTAAAATAAAATTTGGCAAAAAAAAATGGCAACAGGAATGGGAAGCAGAAACTAGGGCTAGACAATACTACAATATTCAGAAACAGGTTGGAGGAAAAAGAATTAATATGACAAATAGGAAGAAATAGTATACTCACGATTAAGAATATGGAGGACTAAAAGTGCCAAAATGAAATAAATAAATGCACCATTAAATAATTACTTAAATGTGTCATTAAATAATTAAAATACCAATTATTTCAATATTTACATTTACATTTCATGATTTAAATTTACATTTCACAATTTACATTTACATTTCATGATTTACATTTACATTTCATGATTTACATTTACATTTCATGGTCCTGTGTTGCAGTGCTTCATGAATTGTCAAACTGTCAAACTCACCCATCAAAGTTGGTAGGCGGATCCTGACACCTGATTGGTTACCCTGCGCATCAAGTCAAGACAAATCAATTCCCGATAATGGATCGATGCAGAGCTACTTCCAATTCAATTCAATTCAATTCAATTCAATTCAATTCAATTCAATTCAATTTTATTTATATAGCCCAGTATCACAAATCACATTTGCCTCAAAGGGCTTCACAATCTGTAACATACGACACCCTCTGTCCTTAGACCCTCGATTCGATTAAGGAAAAACTACCCAAAAAAACCCTTTTAACAGGGGAAAAAATGATAGAAACCTCAGGAAGAGCAACAGAGGAGGGATCCCTCTCCCAGGACAGACAGACATGCAATAGATGTCGTAAGTACAGAATAGATTCATAGCATCAAAACTATAACATATATAGCCATGATGGCAAAATTGTTGTATATATATATATATATATATTATTATGTTAGAAATGTTTAAGTGGTAAAACATAAGGGAAGATGATGGGTCCAGACGGACAACCGAGCAGTTCCAGGTGGAGCCCAACGAGCAGGACCCGAGCCACTCGTCCCCTGCACCATAGACACAGCAACACTGCCCCAGCAGGTCGCCATAGTCACTGATCCAGATACATCTCTGGACACTGAAATACCTGCTGAAAGTGACACTAAGAAAGAAGAGACGGACGACAAAGCACAAAACTCCGGGAGAGGGAAGAAGTCAAGTTAGTGACATGCATTTATGGGATGAGAATGCATACAGATGGAGAGGAGGACAGAGGTGAAAAGAGACAGGTGCATCATGGGAAGTCCCCCGACAGTCTAGGCCTATGGCAGCAAAACTAAGGGATGGTTCAGGTTCACCTAAGCCAGCCCTAACTATAAGCTTTATCAAAGAGAAAAGTCTTTAGCCTATTCTTAAATGAGGAGATGAGTAATGAAAAATATGACCTCTGCTTGTGCCTGATCATGGTCTAAACTTAATCCTGACTATGATTTTTATGACCCATGGAATCAAATAACCCAGACTCAATGTTTTCCTCAAGGTAACTTCAACAAGGTAAGTCCTTTCTACATCTAAACACTATGGTATTCTATTCAACAAACAGCTGCATCCTGATTAATTCCTTGGTGTGCTTATCCTGTGTGTTTGCCTGCTGAACGTCAAGTATAAAGGTCAGCAGCTGGCTCTGTTTGTCTCAGTAGGGAGGGGAGGAGTACATCCAAGTCTTACTATAACTAATTTACATCTAACTAACTTTGGGCATAATTTGCTGGAAAACATTTATCGTAGCTTTTCATGATTTTACATAGCGCATGCTTCTGAATACAGGCTCTTAGTAACAACCTCTACCAAAACTATGATGTTTATTAGTAAAAGAAAACAGTTAAAGTACTGAATTGATGTACTATAACTGCTTTTTCCCACCCGTAATTTTATCAAAAAATTATTGAATATATTTTTTTGTCTTATTACTGGGATCATGGGAAATTCAACAAAGATTGTGTCATTTGTGTTGTCTATGTATGGTAACATGGGACACTTAAAGTACCTGTATTTCACTCTGGTAATGCTATTATACATATCCGCTATTTTTGCCAACACTGTTCTTATTGTCATTATTTATGTGGACAGAAATCTGCATGAGCCCATGTATCTATTACTGTGTAGCCTGTTCATTAATGAAATATATGGCTGCACATCTTTGTTGCCCTGCCTCATGGCACAAATCTTGTCAGATACTCATGAAATTTCTGTCTTTTACTGTTTCCTTCAAATATTTAACATTCATACATATGTGGCTATTGAATTTGGAACTTTGTCAATAATGGCGTATGACAGATATATATGTATTTGTAAGCCTTTACATTACAATGCCATGATAACCAAAAGAAAGGTACAAATTGTCATACTTGCTATTTGGACAGTTCATTTTGTGGAGTTTGGAGTTTTGTTGTCGTTTACAGTACATTTAAACTTTTGTGGGCGTGTTATCAACAAAATTTGGTGTGAAAACCATCTTGTAGTTGAACTGTCTTGTTCATCAGACAGAAGGATGTCAAATCTCCAAGAACTGGTGTTTGGCCTTATTTTCTCTGTCGCTGCTCCTCTCAGTTTCATTTCATTCACATATGTTAAGATTTTGGCAGTGTGTTTAAAAGCTTCCAAAGAGACCAAAATGAAGGCTTATGATACCTGCATTCCACATTTTGTTTCCCTCATTAGCTTTGTTTTTGCCTGTTTTTATAACATAGTCAGTCAAAGATTTGACATGACGTTTGTTCCACTCGAGCTGCATGTTATTTTGTCAATGTATGCAGTGATCATTCAATCTCTTCTAAATCCAATGATATATGGTCTCAAGTTGTCAAAAATTAGACATGCTTTTAATAAGTTTGTGACATTAAAAACCTTGCAACTTTATCAGTGAAGGTGTTTGATTTCCATAGTGCGTTACTAATGGCAACATATAAATATACAGTATATATTATATCATACACATTTTGTTTATTCAACATACTGTATTTAGATGTGCTAGTTACTTTTCATATGCAATTTGTTCTTAACATTCCAATTGAATTGTGTTATCTTAGTGTGTTTCGTTTGTGTTTTCGTAAGGTTTGGAGTTCTATTTGTAGCTTTAAATTTTTAGAGAATGACTAATATTTAATATTTCATTATTATTTTTCACACTAGCCACCTGTAAGTTGCTCGAAGACTTTGTAGTACAGTGGCAACCATATGTTTTGTGGATGTGAAACGAAGTGGGGCTAATACAGCTGTGAGTGCACTTTACTAATGGCTTGCAGTTTTTCAATCTTTGCCCAGTCTATTGTCCTTGAGAAATCAGTAATGGCTCTATATATATATATATATGTGTGTGTGTGTGTGTGTGTATATATATATATGTCAAGAACAACAACATGATTTAAAACAGAAAAGCAGATGGTATGTTTGACCAGCGGACAATGGAGAAGGGGTTTTCTCTCTAGCAACAGATGAGGAGCATCGATGTGTAGATGCTTTGCTCAATCACTGTATGTGTTCCATTTGATTTGATGACCCTCCAAAATCAGTGAACCATTTAATCAAACAAAAGTCTTTCCCCACTTGTCCATCATAAGCACCATCTGTCTGCGGAGAGGACAGAATGAGAGAGACACAGAGAGTGAGTTGTGTAATGTAAATGTAAATCAGAGGGAATGCAAAAAATACTGTGATGTATTGCGAGAGAATACAAGGTATAATACTTTTGAAACATCTCAATGTATATGGCTATACAACACCTGCCGTTTAAAGAGACAGACACACACAAACATATAGATTCAATATATATATAAATGTGATACTTTAGTGTATCCAGGTCTTAACGAGGAAAACAGGCTTAGTCCCTTTACTGTTGGCGATGTTATGGAGGTTATATTCTTTATTGCTATGGTTATAATTATTACTGTGACTTCATTTTTTCCCCCATTGCCTACTTTTGATATATTTATTATGTGATATTCAGGTGAAATTGAGCCTCCTGGCCACTATATAGGAATATATAAGGAATCATGATCTTTCCCGTCAGGTTGACTCCTCTCCTCTTTCCAGCCACGCCCTGAGGAAGTTCTGCGTTCTCCTTGTGTGATTTTTAACTGTGATATGCCCTAAACTAATAGTCATTTTACCTACATCCTTGGCTCAGGTGCCTCAAGTAAGCCCAGAGGCTTTCCTTTTTCTAAGTTGACTAATTTGACATCAAGAGCACATTGCTTTCACCTGGAGTTTACTGCTTTACAACCGTGGGCACGCAGTATTTTCTCCCCCCTTTTTTCCTTTTGTTTTGAGACACACATACATGTACCTGGCAAGCAGCTGTGCCTGCAGCCTGGCCTCCTCTGCGGCCCGTGAGGCAGCCTCCTCTTCTGCCCACTTAACACTCCTCTTCTTTGTTCTTCCTGCCCTCCTCCTCCTGCTCCCTCCTACGAAGGTACTCTATCCTCTCACGCTCATCCATGTCCTGTAGCTTCTTGCTCTCCTCCTCCCCTTCCAGGCGCAGACGCTCTAGTTCAGCTGGACGGGGACAAAACGAGATTTCCAGGAGGTTAAATTACTACCAGTTCAGGGACAATGCATTTGCTGCACTTGACTTTTTTAAAATTGTTGTAGTGCAATTATAAATCAGTTGACCCTTCAATGAGCCCCGCTCACCTTAGCAGTTTACAAATGTTAATGGTAACGTAGACTAACCATGTTCCGTACACGACGATGTTCCGTACAGTTGACCTTTTACTGCCAATCGCTGAATAAATACTTCCAGGTCATACATAAAATATATATCTGTGTCATCATCATTTATCCCTCTTTCACCTTCAATCACCACTGAGAGTCCTCCGCCGTTTGTTCCAGTGAAATTTCAGTAAGTTTGCTAGGAGCGCCCACTGCTGTTGAAAATGCAAGGTGGGCAAGCTAAACGTCAGATTGTCGCTTGGGTTGGGAGACGACTAGTGCAGCGAAAATGTACATTTCGATTTAAATTATGATTCTCACAGTATTGCAATCTTTATTAAATGAATATTATGTTATCACAAATGTTTAAATATATTACCCTTTGTTGGATAAATGCTTTGAAATGGGAATTTTTAAACTTCAATTGTGGGAAATAACTGCTTGGCACAAATCTCAGTCAGAGACAGGTTTGCCCATCATCCTGGTGTTGGTGTTTATATTCGTAAAGGGTGCATTAAGTTAATGTTAAGTTACATGAATTGAATCTTTTTTCATTTTTAATTGTCTTTCAAAAAAATAAACATTATCTAACATTTCTCAGTTTGTGAGGTTATTGCATAGCCAACTTTTCATAAAAAATTAAATTGTTATTTAACATTAACGTTAACAAAAACAATGATAGGTTATTCTCACATATTTAATACGATTTCATACATCAATTGACATTTAAGATTTTAACGATGTTTCCCTCATATAAACAGCTCAAAATTCATCCGTCGAATGTCCATTTTCGACACTGAAATCATTTATGCGCTCTGTACGGAACACTATTGTAGGCCTGTACGGAACACCATTAATGCTTATCATCTTCCGTACATGTGCGGAGGAGGTACCTTTCCCCACTTTTCTCAAAATCTATTGGTCCAAAAGACATCGATCAAAGTGTGGACTGTCCAATGGGTATTCAACCTGGGAACGATCACACAAACAAGCTTGTCTGACTCTCAATAACAGAGGAGTGGTCGTTGGCGTGTGGTGAATAGCGAAAAGTGGAACATGGTTAGTCTACGTTAGCAGATGGTAAATGGACTGTACTCGTATAGCGCCTTTCTAGTCTTTCCAACTACTCAAAGCGCTTTCACACTACATATCACATTCACACGCTGATGGCAGGAGCTAACTGCCCATCAGTACAAATTAAACTAATGATTCACTCACACACGCGCCGAAGGCACAGCTTCGGGAGCAACTCAGGGTTCAGGATCTTGCTCAAGGATACTTCGATACATGGCTGGGGGAAGCCGGGATCGAACCGCCAACCTTCCGATTGGTGGACGGCCGCTCTGCCACCAAGCCACAGCTGCAGGTTCACCACTCTACTGGTGAATCTGCTGACAGTCATTCTTTAAACAAAGAGCCCATGATCTCAGATAGAACTAGACAACTGATAACTGTCGCTGGAACGGTTTAGCAGCTAGCTAACTAGCTAATCAACATTAGTATGAGTTGGTGGTAAAGGCCTTCGGGTCTGTAGTCGTTACATCCTGTGGTCCTT
The DNA here is from genome assembly GCA_011952105.1 of Coreoperca whiteheadi. Taxonomy (NCBI): domain Eukaryota; kingdom Metazoa; phylum Chordata; class Actinopteri; order Centrarchiformes; family Sinipercidae; genus Coreoperca; species Coreoperca whiteheadi. The sequence goes on along the minus strand of CM022488.1, from coordinate 4,317,734 downwards.
GGTGAACACTGGAGACAGCTGATCAGCACAGTGCTTCAGGGTGGATGGAGACACAGAGTATGGCCCGGGTGCTTTGTGGGGGTTCTGCCTCCTGAACAGTCTGTTGACGTTCCTCTCCAGGATGGAGAGTCGCCGTTGCAGTAGGGGAGGGGGGAGCCTCTTGGGTAGGCCATTGTGGAGAAGCCCAGGCCGCTGCTGAGGTGGTTGAGGTGGAGCATGAGCTGGTGCGCTGGAGCTGAATGAACTTTCCTGAAATGTGCTGCTAGTGTCGGGCACTGCATGACCCACCATATGCATTCAGTTGTTGGGCCGACTCCCCGCCCAGTCTTCATGCCGGAGACAGATGCGGAAACAGAGCTTTCCAGAATCTCTTACATGTTCCATCTTCCCACAGGAAGTTCAAGACCAGCACGTCTCACATGTTCCAAGGCCCTGGCGATTATTAAAATGTAGACCACCGCTACGAGACAAAGCACAGAGCATCTTTTGAGCAACCCCTCACACATTTTCACGCAGTCCTGTCCCGTCCTAGACAGTCCAAATGAACAGTACACAAGCTAGGAAGCATCAACCCTAACATCCTACACACCAACGCAAAGGACTCCTCTAAAAGCCAGTACTAAGCATCCACAGCCAGAACAAAACACAATTACAACCTAGGCAATTATACTCATTGTAGCGGTCCAGTCGAAGAAATGTAAGCCAGGACTGATGGTCTAATGCAGTTTATTTGTTCTTGAAGTTCAATATAGACCAACGTAAGAGCTAGACAGGAATTTAACACAACAAACAAAACCATACATTAGCTTAGTCAGAAAAATAATACATCGTTCTATTAGCACCAGAAAGTTAGCAATAGTATAACATTCGGGAAAATAAACTCGACATATTGACCATGAATTAATACAATTAATGCCACTCTCGACTGGAGCTAAACTCCCATTGTACTCTCCCGGTTTATCACTTATTTCTCTCCGTTTTATCACTTGTTTCTCTCCCCATGCTGTATCACCGTTTCGCTGTTTTACTTCCTTGTTTTCTTACTCTCTGCTTTTTTGGTCAAGGCACGCAAACAATATCTTTTCAAAATAAAATTCCATTTACACATGTAATAAAAAATTAAGATAATGACTGAACAGGTACAATACAAATATAAACTTGTCTATTGGGGTCATTTACACTCATAATGACCAAAAACACACAAATATGCAAATCACAATTCCATGATTTCGTTATTTTCACCACTTCCAGCAATCCACACAAGCTTTACACCCTCTGAAAGGGCAGACACTGCAGAAAACAAAGATGCCAACCACGTTGCCGTACGATGAAATATCAGCGATCTACAGTCAAAACTGTAACAAAAAATCATAACCATATTATAAAGCATGTCTTACCTTTGCTGTCTTCTGGTCAAACGTTATATTCCGATTGAAAAAGACGGTTCTAGCGTGTTCTCTCGTGTATTACGGTCCCTTTGATATCAATGGCGGATCCCAGTGTTTTTCCACAAGCACAAACAGTCGGCTCAGAGGGGGTAGGGACCTCACGAACAGAATACACTGGCTCTGGCCTTACTGCCTTCTAGATGGTGATTGGTGTTGCTAAGCCAACCGTGGGCGGTTTCAATCGATTCTATT
>CM022488.1:4274139-4315952 GCA_011952105.1 Coreoperca whiteheadi | reverse complement strand
AGGCCACACAGGCAGCTGCAGATGAATACAGTATGGACAGAGAGAGTGCCTAGGTGAATCTTAGCCAGATTATAAGCTCAAAATGACTCAAAAACTGTTGTATTTGATGGAATGAGTTACTATAATGATATATTAGTGAAATATTAGTTTTTACTACCTGGTACCTAAAACAGGTCAATGGCACATCTGGATCCAAATGCCACATTTGCTGGTTCCGCCTGGAAATATCTGTGATAAAACGTGTGTTAAACTGCTTAGGTTCACTTTTTTAGCATCTACTTTTGCACAGTTACTTAGTAAATATTATTTTAATCATTCCTACAAAGTTTAGGCTTATTCCTTGATGATTGTAATGTGTTTTCACTATAAATGAGGTGTTTTTTTTAGTCGGCGGTAGAAACTAAAATTTTCCACTGTTTTCCAGATGCATATTATCTGACAGAGTATAGATACCTGAATCCCTACACTTCTATTGTAATCTCACAGGTCTTAGCTTTCTTTTGAGACCAAGATTATGCATATAGCCTTTGTGGTTGTTAAGATATACTCAATCTATTTGGGCATGTAATTTCGGGAAAATAGTTAGGAAAAATGGGCTTAGTGGTGAAGACGGTAGGGGGACGGATTTTGGTCATTTTGCTAACAAGGGGGATGGCATTCCCACGCAAATCACCTACTGATTGCACCCATGACATGTTGACAAGAGATCAGTTTATCCCACATTTTGCAATAGGTGACTTTCGGGTCAGCTTGCAGGGTGCCAAGCCCAAAACTCTAGAAGATGCCATTGATCTTGCCTCTGAAATTGAGTTGCCTCGAAACCTGGAGCAGACTCATGTGACTCCGGAAGCCAAAGTGATAGGGGTGTCTGTGGATAAGACTAATAGTGATGAGGAGATGGGAGTGTTGTTGGGGGTGGTTGAGGGGTTAATCCGTGCAGGTGGCACACTGTGTGTCAGTTACAAGTTCATTCCATGTTGTCTTCATTTTGAAATTTAACAAATTTTACATAACTGACTACCCATGCATAGACCTGTATGCATAGACAGAAACTGAAATGATAACTCACAACTAACTTAATGTTTGATTAAACACATCATGGCGCTGTTATAATATGGCAAGTGAGGTGGAGATTATTGCTGTACTACAAGTACAAAAGAAAACAATGATGTAAAAGGTGATTATTCCTCAATTGAGTATAGGGTTTAATTTAAAGATAAAACACTTGAAACTTTACACACAAAATGCCCATATAGATCCCTTTTCACACAACTTTTCATGGTCCTAGGTGTACTGTTCTCGCTGAGGTGTATCAACTCCAACTAAACAGTGAGATAAACTCTCTCTATTCGTGAACATGAAGAAATCCTGAGTTCTTTGTATGCAGATTTATTTTCTTCACATTGTACTGAATCTATACACATGAGATGAATGATGAGAGGTGAGAGAGTGAAACTAGGAAACAAACAGCAAGATACTGAAATTAGCTAAGCCACCTAATTTACAAAACATTACTTATACAGCATGAATTCAATATGCTTAAAAGTTACTTAGTCAGAATTAGATCAGATTATGTACATACAAGCGAAGCTTCTGCTGGGAAATCAATGGGCAGGATGCATCTTCCCTGGCGCAATGAACGTATGCATTTATTTTTCTCTTTCGATTTGCTGTTTTTCTAACACGATTTCCTACTTCCGGTTTTAACTCAGTAAACAAATGTCAAAATAAAAGTCTGCATGAAACCCGAAAGTATACCAAATGAAAATTCATAGAAATTAACTTAAATCTCTGAAAGGCAGAACAGTCCCCGCCTGACCAAAAGGTCACTATTAATTAACTATCAATTGTCTCTGAACCTTTAGTCTTCAGGCAGAAGAAGAACTACTTCGCAGAACCTTGATCTGACATCCTGAGCACCACGTTCCTTACTTTGCTGTCTATCCCAGGGAAGACAGCTGTGATCCTTGCCATTGGCCACGCGTTACGTGCAGCTTGACTGTCCTTCAGGAGCACAATGTCCCCTTCTTTCAGTTCCCACTTGGAATCTCTCCATTTTCGGCATCCTTGCAGAGTGGGGAGGAACTCCTGACGCCAGCGATGCCAGAATCAGTCAGTGAGCGCTTGGACTTGTTTCCATTGTCTACTAAGAAGATCCTTGTCTGTAAAGTCTCTGTGCTGTGTGGCCACCCCTGACTTCTGGGTAAGTATAATTGCAGGAGACAATATGAACGGTTACTCTGGGTCAGTAGAGACTGGAATGAGAGGTCTGGCATTGTTTTCGCAGTCACTTCCATGATGAGTGTACACAGGACGTCATGAGGAGGATTAAACACCCACTGTTGACTCAAGAAGTTCTGCACTGTGATGTCAGGTTGTTGTTGACTCAGTCCCAGTTCTTTTGCGGCATCTACAAAGTTTGTTCTGCAATCTGATCTTATCTGGTTTGCAGGTCCCTGAATGGCAAAGAAACGTCTCAATGCATTAATGCAACTGGACGTGTCTAGGGAATCGATTACCTCAATGTGCACGGCTCGGGAGCTCATACAGCAGAAAAGCATCGCCCATCTTTTACTTTGGGCCTGTCCACCTCGTGTACGCCTGGAGACGATTTGCCATGGTCCAAACACGTCTACTTCTACATAGGTGAAAGGTGGGCTTGTGTGCAAGCGTTCTGGAATTAAGTCTGCCATAAGTTGTTCTTCTGTTCTTCGGTGTAACTTTCGGCACACTACACACTTGTGCAAGACAGAGGCTATAAGTCGTTTTCCACCTATCACCCAGAAGCCCGCTGCTCTCAGGGCCCCTTCGGTGAGGTGGCGGCCTTGATGCTTTACCTCTTCATGATATTGATGCACCAACAGCAGAGAAACATGGCTGGTCTTGGGCAAGATGATGGGGGTTTTCTCCTGAGTGCTCAAGTCAGCATATTTTAATCTGCCACCAACACAAATCAGATCACCTTCAAGAACAGGTCTGAGCTTGTGAAGGAAACTATCCTTGGTTACAGCTTGTCCAAGCTCATGAGCTGTGAGCTCTTTTGCAAAGACATCTTCCTGTACAGCTCTGATGATGATATGTATTGCTTGAGACAATTCATCTGGTGTGCATGGGAGATTGCAGTGGTGCCTGTATCTGTGTCAGATGGATTTGCTTTGTGTAAAAAAGCTGGTACAGTGCACCACGTAGTCTTTGTCAGTTGGGACGCAGGTACTGACCTGGCTGCATGGTCAGCCGGGTGGTCCTCTGTGTTGACGTAGAACCTTTGGTTAGGTCTTGTGGATTGACGAATTCGTCGGACTCTGTTGTGAACGTATACGTAGAAGTGTTTTGACTGATTGTAAATGTATCCAAGCACGAACTTGCTATCACAATAGAACTTAATCGCATCAAGCTTCAGGTCCAGTTCATCTTGGATGAGTTCAGCGACTTCCACGGCTAATACTGCGGCACACAATTCCAACCAAGGAATTGTAGGCTCGGACTGTGGGGCCAGCGTAGCCTTCCCTAAGACGAATCCTAGTTCGACTTGTCCCTCAGCTTGAATGGTCCTTAGATATGCCACAACTCCAATGGCTTTTGTGGACGCGTCAGAGAACACAGATAGCTCGGTGTGTACAACCTTTGAAGTTGACATTGCTGTGTATGAACGTGGGATATGCAGCTTACTTAAGTCATGCAGTGACTCACTCCATACTTTGCTTCCCATTGCTTCAGCTTTTCTTCTGGAAGAGGAGCATCCCAATCACATGTGTTGACACTGAGTTCCTTCAAGAGACTTTTGCCTTCAATAGTCACCGGTGCGACCATGCCTAAAGGATCGAAGACGCTATTCACCTTCAGGTTCGGATGGCACACTGATGAACCCGTCATCTACATAAAAATGACGTTCAACAAACTGGACCATATCTTTACCATGTTTGTGTGCACCTTCATGGATGGCTCTTCTAAGTCCGTAAATGGCTACGGATGGTGACGGATTATTGCCGAAAACGTGAACCATTATCCTGTAGTCGATGATGTCCTTAGACATGTCATTGTTCCTGTAGCACAAAAACCTCAGGTAGTTCCTGTGTTCTCTGCAGACAAGAAAGCAGTGGAACATCTGCTGTATGTCAGCGATCACTGCTACCTGCTCCTTGCGAAAGCGGATCAACACCCCAATAAGTGAGTTATTGAGGTCTGGGCCTGACAGAAGAACATTATTTAGAGATGTGCGGAAGTACTTTGCGCTGGAGTCAAACACCACGCGGATGTTTCCTGGTTTTTGTGGGTGGTAGACTCCGAAGGTAGGCAGGTACCAACACTCTTCATTCTCCTCCAGTGGAAGAGCCACTTCTGCATGTTTCTTGTCAAATATTTTCTTCATGAATTCTAGAAACATGTCTCTCATCTCAGTTTTTCTCTGCAGCGATTTCTCCAGGGAGGTAAAGCGAATGAATGCCTGTTCGCGGTTGTTGGTCAAACGTGGACGGGGAACTCTAAAGGGAACAGGAGTGACCCAGTTGTTTGACTTGTCTCTATACATTTCTTGGTCCCTGATTTCCAAAAAGATTGTCCTCCATAGAAGGGCCAGGTTTGTTGTCTTGGTCAGTCTCATTGAAGACATGTAGTCCAAGGGCCTCCGATGATACCTTGTGTGGTTTTTACTTCTGCTTTTTGCCATGGGACACATCTTCAGTCAGCTTCATGAAGCCTTCACATGGTCTTAAAATAGACAGTTGGCTATTCTCTAGCACATTTGCCTTGAACGCACTCACAGCTCGTTTGTGTGCGTTCCCTAGGCTAACATCTCCTACCAGGACCCATCTCAAATCCAGTCTTTGGGCAAAGGGGGCGTTGTGAGGTCCGCTCACTTGCCGACGAATTTGTGTTGTCTATGTTTGGTAACATGGGACACTTAAAGTACCTGTATTTCACTCTGGTAATGCTATTATACATATCCTCTATTTTTGCCAAGACTGTTCTTATTGTCATTATTTATGTGGACAGAAATCTGCATGAGCCCATGTATCTATTCCTGTGTAGCTTGTTCATTAATGAAATATATGGCTGCACATCTTTGTTGCCCTGCCTCATGGCACAAATCTTGTCAGATACTCATGAAATTTCTGTCTTTTACTGTTTCCTTCAAATATTTAACATTCATACATATGTAGCTATTGAATTTGGAACTTTGTCAATAATGGCGTATGACATATATATGTATTCGTAAGCCTTTACATTACAATGCCATGATAACCAAAAGAAAGGTACAAATTGTCATACTTGTTATTTGGATAGTTTATTTTGTCGAAGTTGGAGTTTTATTGTCTTTTACGATTAGTTTAAAGTTTTGTGGGCGTGTTATCAACAAAATTTGGTGTGAAAACCATCTTGTAGTTGAACTGTCTTGTTAATCAGACAGAAGGATGTCAAACCTTCAAGAGCTGGTGTTTGGCCTTATTTTCTCTGTCGCGTCTCCTCTCAGTTTCATTTCATTCACATATGTTAAGATTTTGGTGGTCTGTTTAAAAGGTTCCAAAGAGACCAAAATGAAGGCTTATGATACCTGCACTCCACATTTTGTTTCCCTCATTAGCTTTGTCTTTGCCTGTTTTTATAACATAGTCAGTCAAAGATTTGACATGACGTTTGTTCCACTCGAGCTGCATGTTATTTTGTCAATGTATGTGATCATTCAACCTCTTCTAAATCCAATGATATATGGTCTCAAGTTGTCAAACATTAGACATGCTTTTAATAAGTTTGTGACATTAAAAACCTTGCAACTTTATTAGTGAAGGTGTTTGAGTTCCATAGTGCGTTACTAATGGCAACATATAAATATACAGTATATATTATATCATACACATTTTGTTTATTCAACATACTGTATTTAGATGTGCTAGTTACTTTTCATATGAAATTTGTTCTTAATATTCCAATTTAATTGTGTTATCTTAGTGTGTTTCGTTTGTGTTTTCATAAGGTTTGGAGTTCTATTTGTATCTTTAAATTTTTAGAGAATGACTAATATTTAATATTTCATTATTATTTTTTACACTAGCCACCTGTAAGTTGCTCGAAGACTTTTTAGTACAGTGGCAACCATAAGTTTTGTGAACGTAAAACGAAGTGGGGCTAATACAGCACTTTACTAATGGCTTGCAGTTTTTCAATCTTTGCCCAGTCTATTGTCCTTGAGAAATCAGTAATGGCTCTATATATGTGTGTGTGTGTGTGTGTGTATATATATATATATATATAATACAAGAACAACAACATGATTTAAAACAGAAAAGCAGATGGTATGTTTGACCAACAGACAATGGAGGTTTTCTCTCTAGCAACACATGAGGAGCATCGATGTGTAGATGCTCGTCTCTGATCACTGTATGTGTTCCATTTGATTTGATGACCCTCCAAAATCAGTGAACCATTTCATCAAACAAAAGTCTTTCCCCACTTTTCCATAATGAGCTCAAATGGAGGTTAAAGGTTAGCGGCCGTGGTCTGAGCTTCAGTTGGATTGAGACCCTGTAGCTGTAACAAAGTGAAATAAGAGTATATCCACGGCCTGGAGATACCCTGAGTTTTCTCCAGACCCCCAGCCTCCAACACCAGACCCCTTTTAAAGGCCAACTGCCGCTGCAACAGCGCCATCTGTCTGCGGAGAGGACAGAATGAGAGAGACACAGAGAGTGAGTTGTGTAATGTAAATGTAAATTAGAGGCAATGTAAAAAATACTGTGACGTGTTGCGAGAGAATACAAGGTATAATACTTTTGAAACATCTCAATGTATATGGCTATACAACCGCTGCCGTTTAAAGAGACAGACACACAAACATATAGATTCAATATATGTATAAATTTGATACTTTAGTGTATCCAGGTCATAATGGGGAAAACAGCAAAGAAGATTTTTTTTTTTTTTTTTTGTGTTTCGAATCGGGTATTTCAAGTGAACTCAGTTCCCTCTTGGTTACATGTACATTTAGCTGACGCTTTTATCCAAAGCGACTTACATATGAGAACATTCACTAACCGAAGGCGCAGCTTCGGGAGCATTTTGGGGTTCAGTATGTTGCTCAGGGATACTTCGACGCATGGCTGGGGGATCGAACAGCCGACCTTGCGATTGGCAGGCAACCGTTCTGCCACCAAGCCACCAAGCCACGGCCGTCCCGCATAGTGTATGTGAACGGGTTTATTTTTACATTGTCATATTGTAGTTTGACGGTGGATTTCATTGACGCTGAATGCGACGAAGGAGAAAAGGATGACGATGCAATAAATCCATCAGTAACCAGAACCATGGTGTCGTCTATTTCCTGGAGGGAGTGAAAGTGAAACTTGGACCTGTGTCAACGTTCCCGAACCTGCTCATACCAGGCCCAGACCAGCTGTGTCCCACTCCGCAAGACGGGATGTAACATTACACAGATAAGCCCACGTTTACCATTAAGGACCTGCAGTTCATCAGTGTTTCATTAAGATGTCCAGAAGTCAGACACTTAAGCTTGTGTTATGAAAGTTTGAACACTACAAGGGACTGTGTGTAACCTTAATAATAACTGTGGTTTAAATTATATAAGGGGAATTTATTGATATTGTTTTTGAAGAAAGCAAGTCATAACTTAAAAAGGAGTAGAATCATTTTGTGCACATTTAAGCAAGCCAATATTTTTCAGGTTTTTGAAGTTTTGTTATTTTCTAAGGATGTTCACTTCAATGCAATATTACCAAGTGTTTACAATCTTACATTAATTGAAGGGTTGATCTAAAGGGCATTGACCTAGTTTAATTTGATTGTTAAAAAATTTTCTGCGATTAATTGTACAGCTAATTTTATTGGTGTCAAGGCAATGCCAAGATAATGTAAGATGTCTCAAACAAATGAAGGAGAATAAGTGTCAGGGAAGTCTACCATTGTACAACAAACAGTACAGCCTGCAGAGCCTCGTAGAAGTGAAAGAGATCAAATATTAACAGAAAAGGGCAGGGAATTTCAGAAGGAAAGGGTGAAAGGATTATTACTTCGCTTTGACAGTATTTATGAACGCTGGAAAGTTTTGACTAAGGTGGCTAAAAAATCTGTAATCAAACAAGATCCCAGTGATATCCTCCAAGAACACATTAAGGGCATTCAAAGAGAAGAATCTGAGCTGAACAGTGTTTATGATGAATACCGAAAGATTGACAGCCCAGCTCATGACATGAGACGCAAGTTGCACAGATGTGCATCCATCACAAGAATTGTAACACAAAATGCACAGTCTCAAATTGAAGGAAATGAGAAGGAGATTATTTGGCCTGATACTTTATCTGTATTTTCATCTTCAACCTCCAGTGTGTCATTTCAGAGCAATAATGCTAAGTCTAATTCCATGCACTCTGTTGTATCCTCATATAAAAGACAAGACGTTGCTGCTGAGTATGCACATACACAGGCTGTATTGAAGATCATGGGTGAGCAAGAAAGCCACCAAGCAGAATTACAGAGACTTGAAGCTGAAGATAAGGTGATAGTTGGAGACCAAGAAGCAGCTGCATCGACTCGCTGTCTTCAAAGAGATAGGGTAGAAATCGAACGCAAGATAGAAGGAGAGAAACAAGAAGCTGCTCTGTTAAAGAGACAGCATGAAGAGAATACTGCAAGAAAAAGGTCAGCTGAAATTTTGAAAAGAGAACTTGAACGTTTGGAAGAGCTAAAGAGGCTTAGGCCCCATTTACAAGATGGGAAAACGCAAACGTTTTGGCCTGTCATTTACACGAAAACGCCATTTTTATCCCAAAAAACGATTATTTCTAAAACCTCTGGCCAAATTGGAGATTTCTGAAAACGGCGGTTATGTGTTGCCGTGTCAACTGGGAGAAACGGGGTTTTAGGTTCTCAAACGTCACATTATGCGCCAGAAAATGCTTACGTCATGTGAGTGCCCTATGTTTAGAGTTTGTTTGATCATGGAAGCTGTTAAGGAGGAACTCATTTTTACCTTTGTGCAAACGCTTTTAGCCTGTTTGCATTTGTAAACACAAGTGCTGGTCTATATCGAGGAGCAGAGGCTCATTTTTACAGCAGCTTTCCCTTCCATGAATCAGGTACATTGCCTGCCAACGTCGGAGTCGCCGGTTTTGGAAGACGCTCGTGCTATTCATTGTTGTTGATTTTGACGATTCTGATTGGCTTGCATGGCTTTATCCTTCTCCCTACACTGCCGCCCATAGGTTTGGCATAGTTATGATGGCGCTCGACGGCGTATTTATGCGGGTTGATGTAAACAACAACTTTTTTGAAAACGATGTTGTGTGCACGATGTTATTTTTGAAAACGGAGGGGGGGAAATATTTGTTTCTCTAAATACCCGGCTATGTGTAAATGTGGCCTTAATGCAGCCAGAGCAAGGCTTCGAGTGTACAATGCAAATGAGTTTTACCCAACCCAAGACTTTGTACCACAAAACTCTGAGGCTGAGTTGCCTACAGATATGCAGATAATCAATCAAGCGAGTATTGCTAATCAGTATCCATCACCGCTCAGAGATGTGACTTCAAGATGTAAACTCCAAAATGACATGCAAGAGCTGGTGAAGGTCTTAGCTGAAGCTATGACAGCAAACAGGCTACCCATTCCAGAGTCTTCAATATTTAGTGGAGATCCACTCAAGTTTAAACATTGGAAATCATCCTTTCAGACACTTATAGAGAAAAAGAATATTCCAACCGCAGAGAAAGTCTTCTTCCTTCAAAAATATGTCGGAGGAGCTGCTAGAGAAGTCATTTTTTGGCTGGTTCAGAAGATTCATACAATGCAGCATGGGACCTGCTCAATGAAAGATATGGCCAACCCTTTGTAATTGCCAAGGCTCTCTGAGACAAACTAAATACATGGCCAAAAATAGCTCCAAGAGAGAGTGCTGAGTTGAGAAAATTTGTGGACCTTTTACGCAGTTGCCAAAGTGCTATGGCTAACAATGACAGTCTCCACATTCTTAATGATGGAATTGAGAATCAAAAACTTACTGCCAAGTTACCTGACTGGTTAAGCTCCGGATGGAAACGAAAAGCCACACAATATCAACTTGAACATGGAAGGTTCCCAATCTTCAGTTATTTTGTGACGTTCCTTTCAATGGAGGCTAGCATCGCTTGCAACCCCATTACATCCTTCCATGCATTACGACAAAATGAATCTGACAAAGCAAAGATCAAGAGCCAGAACATTATGACCTCCAAGAACCAGACTGTAGATGCCAAGATCTTCACAACAAACACCACTGAAAGAAAAATAGTTACTTGTGTGTTTTGTAAAAATCCAGGACACAGCCTACACAAGTGCTATAAATTAAGAGAGAAGCCAGTTGCTGACTGCGTAGAATTTATGCAAAGTGAAAAACTGTGCTTCAGCTGTTGGAGCCCTGGCCACCAGTCTAAGAGCTGCAGTAACCGGATGGTCTGCGATTCATGCTCAAGGAGGCACCCCACATGCCTGCACGAAGAATGTTCAAAGGGGAACCAAGAACTAAAGAAAGAACAATCTAAGGAAAGAACTCAACCAGACGTCACAAAGGAAACAACCTCTAACAGAGTGGTACAAGATACTAATAGTACACAGACGTCGGCAATAGTACCTGTCTATGTGTCAACAGCAAGTGATCCAGACAGACGTCCTCGTCTATGCTCTGTTAGACTCACAGAGTGACTCTTCATTCATTCTTGATGAAGTGGCAGATGTTCTTGATACAAACACTGAACAAGTCAGGTTAAAACAAGTCATACCTGAAGTAAATGCTATGGTCAAGCTTAAGGGAGAAGTCCACTATGTTTGCAATGCCCAGGTCAGGGAAATGGTCACTCCAGATGACATAATTAAGATGTTGGAATCTGACTTCAGTAAGAGAGCTGGAGACGAGACAACCCTCTCTCAAGAAGATCTTCACTTCTTGGCTAAACTGAAAGATGGAATCAGACAGAAGCGAGACGGCCATTTTGAAATGCCTTTACCCTTCAAACAAGACAGACCAAATCTACCAAATAATAAATCATGTGCTGTTCAACGCCTAATGTCCTTGGAAAGAAGGCTCAGGAGAGACCAGCAATACTGCACTGACAACTTAGGGTTTATGAAAGACATCATTGCTCGTGGCAACGCAGAAAAGGTCCTTGAAGAAGAGCTTTACAATCAACCAGTCTGGTATATCCCCCACCACGGCGTATACCACCCCCAAAGGCCTGGGAAGATACGAGTGGTCTTTGATTGCTCAGCAAGGTTCCTAGAAACGTCACTGAATGACCAACTTCTTACTGGTCCAGAGCTCACAAATACCTTGGCGGGAGTTCTTTGTAGGTTTCGCAAGGGCCCAATTGCCATCATGTGTGATGTGGAAAAAATGTTTCACCAGTTCCATGTAAGGCCTGAGCACCAAGACTACCTCAGGTTCTTATGGTGGGAGAACGGTGATCTAGAGTCTCCACCCTCGATTTTTCGGATGAAGGTCCACCTATTTGGGGCAGCCTCCTCACCTGGATGTGCCAATTTTGGACTTAAGCATCTAGCCGCTCAAGGTCAGGATAAATTTAGCCCAAGCACTGTTAAGTTCATCAAAAGGAATTCTTATGTTGACGATGGATTGGTGGGCGTAACTACTGACGATGAAGCAATCCAACTGATTAAGGAAGCGAGAGACCTTTGCAGCACAGGCAAGCTTAGACTACACAAATTTATCTCCAACAGTAAGAAAGTACTGAAATCAATACCGAAGGTCGAGTGTGCTGAAAGTGTCAAGGACATGGACATGGCTTTGGGAGAACCACTCATGGAAAGAGCTCTTGGCATTCAATGGTATGTATCCTCTGATGACTTCCAGTTCAGAGTGATCGTCAAGGAACATCCAAACACCAGAAGAGGAGTACTTTCTACAGTAGCTTCCATCTACGATCCATTGGGGTTCGTAGCGCCTTTTATTCTCCGTGGAAAACAGATTCTACAACAACTGTGTTGAGACAAAGTAACTTGGGATGAGCCGCTCCCACCAGAGCTGAGAGCACAGTGGGAAATCTGGCTTCAAGATCTTCGAAACTTATCTAATGTAAGGATCAGAAGGTGTTATATCCCAGATAACTTCAAGGATGTCAAGCAGTACGAACTTCACCACTTCTCAGATGCAAGTGTCATCGGTTATGGGGAATGTACGTACCTCAGAGCAGTTGACGTCAAGGGAGATGTTCACTGCACGCTAGTCATGGGAAAGGCACGAGTTGCTCCTACTAAGGTCACAACAGTGCCACAACTTGAGTTGTCAGCTGCAGTTGTAGCAGCAAGAACAAGTGTTATGCTCAGAAATGAGCTTGAACTAGAGGGTCTTCAAGAACCTTTTTGGACTGACTCAAAGGTCGTCCTTGGCTATATAAACAATGATGCCAGACGGTTTCATGTGTTTGTAGCAAACAGAATCCAAAGACTCAAGTCCACTATGGATCCTGCACAATGGCAATTTGTAAGGTCTGAAGATAATCCTGCGGATCATGCATTGAGAGGCCTCTCCACAGATCAGCTTGTTGCTACAAATTGGTTCACTGGCCCAGATTTTTTATGGGAAAGAGAGCTACCCATAGGAGATGTTTTGGTGGGAGAAGTCTGATGATAAGCTGGAACTCAGAAAGACCCTGGTGCGCCGCACCAAAGTGAGGGAGGAGAGGTCATTGTTAGACCGCCTAACAAAGTTCTCTGACTGGAAAAGAGCTGTCAAGGCTATTGCTCTTCTGAAGCACCATGCTAAGCAGATCAAGGACATCAAGGATAGAATAAGTGGAGCTACAAGTATTGAGGAAAGACAGGAAGCAGAGCTGTTTATAATCAAGTTGGCCCAGAGAGAAGCATTCAGCAGTGAAATCAGAGATATAAGGCAAGGCAAGGAAGTAAAACCCAAAGACAAAGTAAACAAACTGAGTCCGTTTGTAGATGAGCATGGTGTGCTTAGGGTCGGAGGACGTTTGACAAGATCTGTTCTTCATCCTCATGTCAAGCATCCTGCCATTGTACCGAGTAAGAGTCATGTATCATCTTTGCTTTTTAAGCACTACCATGAAAGGGTACATCATCAAAGAAGAGGAATAACTGCCAATGAATTGTGATCCAATGGAGTATGGGTCATAGGATGCAGCAGTGCAGTTGCCTCCTATATTTACAAGTGCACAACATGCAGAAGTTACAGGAGGAACACACAAGATCCAAAAATGGCGGATTTGCCAGAAGAAAGAATGGAAATGACACCTCCTTTTACATATTGTGGCATAGACTGCTTGGGACCATTTTATGTGAAGAAAGCAAGAAAGGAACTGAAGAAATATGGTCTTATTTTTACCTGTATTTACTCTAGAGCCATACATATTGAAATGCTTGATGACCTCACTACAGATGCCTTTGTCAACGCACTGCGCATATTCATCGCAATACGTGGACATGTAAGACAGTTGAGCTGTGATCAAGCCACTAACTTCGTAGGTGCAAGAGGGGAGTTCATGAATGCTGTTCCGCCCTGCGGCTTGATGTCACAGTTCCTAGTCGGACCCATTTCAGTGACGGACCTGTTCAAGGAACAGCTCTAAAAATCATTCACGAGTCTGCTTCATTACAGAGCTTGGTCAGATCTTTGATTGTAAGTAATTACACGTCAGCGTTATAATTCACTGTGTGATGAACATGTGTACTTGCAGTAATGTATTTTATTACGTTTGCGAATGTATCAGTTTTGGCGGGTTATGCTCGGTTGAAGCCTTTTGTTTTACTGATGCACTATTTTATCAGGCCAGTAAGGGGCCTCTACGCTACGTCCCAGGTTAATTAATGGGTTAGCTTGCTTTTGTGGATTCGTGTGAAGAATGGGTGTATCAGTGTAACAGTTAGTTTGGGGTTACTGCGGGTGTTTGTTTAATTTCTTCTTCTTCTTTTCCTTTCGGCTGCTCCCTTTCAGGGGTCGCCACAGCGAATCATGCGCCTCCATCTAACCCTGTCCTCTGCATCCTCTTCACTCACACCAATTAACTTCATGTCCTCTCTCACTACATCCATAAATCTCCTCTTTGGTCTTCCTCCAGACCTCCTGCCTGGCAGCTCCAACCTCAGCATCCTTCTACCAATATATTCACAGTCTCTCCTCTGAACATGTCCAAACCACCTCAATCTGGCCTCTTTGGCTTTATCTCCGAAACATCTAACATGAGCTGTCCCTCTGATGTACTCGTTCCTGATCCTGTCCATCCTCGTCACTCCCAAAGAGAACCTCAACATCTTAAGCTCTGCCACCTCCAGCTCTGCCTCTTGTCTTTCCTTCAGTGCCACTGTCTCTAAGCTGTACAACATCGCTGGTCTCACCACCGTCTTGAACACCCTTCCTTTCATTCTTGCTGATACTCTTTTATCACACAACACACCTGACACTTTTCTCCACCCGTTCCAACCTGCTTGCACTCGCCTCTTCACCTCTTTTCCACAGTCTCCATTGCTCTGAACCGTTGACCCTAAGTACTTAAAGTCCTGCACTTTCTTCACCTCTGCTCCCTGTAACCTCACCGTTCCACCTGGGTCCCTCTCATTGACACACATGTATTCTGTTTTACTGCGGCTAAGCTTCATTCCTCTGTTTTCCAGAGCAGACCTCCATCTCTCTAGATTCTCCTCCACCTGCTCCCTGCTCTCACTACAAATAAGAGATTCCTGTTTAACCTCATCTGTCAGCCTGTCCATCACCAGAGCAAACGAGAAGGGGCTCAGAGCCGATCCTTGATGCAGACCCACCTCTACCTTGAACTCCTCTGTCGCACCTACAGCACACCTCACCACGGTCTTACAGCTCTCATACATGTCCTGCACCACTCTAACATACTTCTCTGCCACTCCAGATTTCCTCATACAATACCACAGCTCCTGTCTCGGCACCCTGTCATACGCTTTCTCAAAAATCTACAAAGACACAATGCAACTCCTTATGACCTTCTCTGTACTTCTCCATCAGCATCCTCAAAGCAAACACTGCATCTGTTGTGCTCTTTCTAGGCATGAAACCATATTGCTGCTCACAAATGCTCACCTCTGCCCTTAGCCTAGCTTCCACTACTCTTTCCCACAACTTGATTGTATGGCTCATCAGCTTTATTCCTCTATAGTTGCCACAGCTCTGCACATCTCCCTTGTTCTTGAAAATTGGCACCAGTACACTTCTCCTCCATTCCACGGGCATCCACTCACTCTCCAAGATCTTGTTAAACAAACTAGTCAGAAACTCAACTGCCACCTCTCCTAGACACTTCCATACCTCCACAGGTATGTCATCAGGACCAACTGCCTTTCCACTCTTCATCCTCTTCAACTTCCTCCTCACTTCACTCTTGCTAATCTTTGCTACTTCCTGCTCCACACAAGTCACCTCTTCTACTCTTCGTTCCCTTTCATTTTCCTCATTCATCAACTCTTCAAAGTACTCCTTCCATCTTCCCATCAATTCAATTCAATTCAATTTTATTTATATAGCCCAGTATCACAAATCACATTTGCCTCAAAGGGCTTCACAATCTGTAACATACGACGCCCTCTGTCCTTAGACAGGGAAAAAACGATAGAAACCTCAGGAAGAGCAACAGAGGAGGGATCCCTCTCTCAGGACGGACAGACATGCAATAGATGTCGTAAGTACAGAATAGATTTATAGCATCAAAACTATAACATATACAGCCATGATGGGAAAATTGTTGTATATATATTATTATGTTAGAAATGTTTAGGTGGTAAAACATAAGGGAAGATGATGGGTCCAGACGGACAACCGAGCAGCTCCAGGTGGAGCCCAACGAGCAGGACCTGAGCCACTCGTCCCCTGCACCATACACACAGCAACACTGCCCCAGCAGGTCGCCATAGTCACAGATCCAGATACTTCTCCGGACACTGAAATACCTGCTGAAAGTGACACTAAGAAAGAAGAGACGGACGACAAAGCACAAAACTCCGGGAGAGGGAAGAAGTCAAGTAAGTGACATGCATTTATGGGATGAGAATGCATACGGATGGAGAGGAGGACAGAGGTGAAGAGAGAGAGGTGCATCATGGGAAGTCCCCCAACAGTCTAGGCCTATAGCAGCATAACTAAGGGATGGTTCAGGACTCTGCTGAGCCAGCCCTAACTATAAGCTTTATCAAAGAGAAAAGTCTTTAGCCTATTCTTAAATGTGGAGATGGTGTCTGCCTCCCGAATCCATCACACTCCTGGCACCTGTCAATACATTTCCATTCTTATCTTTAATCACCCTAAACTGCTGCACATCCTTTCCATCTCTATCTCTTTGTCTGGCCAACCTGTACAAATCCACCTCTCCCTCTTTAGTGTCCAAACTAGCATACAAGTCCTCATATGCTCTTTGTTTGGCCTTTGCCACCTCTACCTTCACCTTACACTGCATCTCCCTGTACTCCTGTCTACTCTCTTCAGTCCTCTCAGTGTCCCACTTCTTCTTTGCTACCCTCTTTCTCTGTATACGCTTCTGAACTTCCTGGTTCCACCACCAAGTCTCCTTGTCCACTTTCCTCTTTCCAGATGACACACTGAGTACCCTCCTACCTGTCTCCCTGATCACATTAGCTGTAGTGGTCCAGTCATCTGGGAGCACTTCCTGACAACCCAGAGTCTGTCTCAGCTCCTCCCTGAAAACTACACGACATTCTTCCTTTTTCAGCTTCTCCCACTTCGTCCTCTGCTCTGCCTTTGTCCTCTTCATCTTCCTCACCACCAGAGTCATTTTACACACTACCATCCTGTGTTGTCTGGCTACACTCTCCCCTACCACTACTTTACAGTCACTGGTCTCTTTCAGATTACAACGTCTACACAAGATGTAGTCCACCTGAGTGCTTCTACCTCCGCTCTTATATGTCACCCTATGTTCCTGCCTCTTCTGGAAGAAAGTGTTCACTACAGCCATTTCCATCCTCTTTGCAAAGTCTACCACCATCTGTCCTTCTGCGTTCCTGTCCTGAAGACCAAACCTGCCCATCACATTCTCATCACCTCTGTTCCCTTCACCTACATGCCCATTGAAATCTGCACCAATCACCACTCTCTCACCTCTGGGGATGCTCTGCATCACTTCATCTAACTCACTCCAGAATTTCTCCTTCTCTTCTAACTCACATCCTAACTGTGGGGCATAACCACTCACAACATTGAACATCACCCCTTCAATTTCCAGCTTCAGGCTCATCAACCTGTCTGACACTCTTTTCACCTCAAGAACATTCCTCACAAACTCCTACTCCGTTTCTCTTCCTATCCGACCCATGGTAGAACAACTTGAACCCTGCTCCTAAGCTTCTAGCCTTGCTACCTTTCCACCTGGTCTCCTGGACACACAGTATGTCCACCTTCCTTCTCTGCATCATGTCAATCAACTCTCTAGCCTTCCCTGTCATAGTCCCAACATTCAAAGTCCCTACTGTCAGTCCTACATTCTTAGCTTTCCTCTTCTCTCTCTGCCTACGAACACACCTTCCTCCTCTCCTTCTTTGTCTTTGACCAACAGTAGTCCAATTTCCACTGGTATCCTGTAGGTCAACAGCACCGGTGGCGGTCGTTGTGAACCCGGGCCCCGACCGATCCGGTATGGAAGTCATTGTCATGATTCGCATTTTTAGTTTGGCATGTGGTTTACGTCGGATGGCCTTCCTGACACAACCCTCTGCATTTATCCAGACTTGGGACTGGCACATGAAGACACTGGCTTGTGCCCCCCTGCGGTTGCATTGTTTGTTTAATTTCTATACATTAAAAACCCTTGTATTTTATTGTGTAAAAGACACAACAGATGTTACATTTTTGTAATGTTTATTCTTTGTATATTCTTTCAGTCTTACAGTCTTTAAAGGAGGAAAACTTAAGAAATAAAACTGAGAGAGAAAAGAGAACATAAGATTAAACATCAATCCTCAACAAGACTTCTGGAGTTTCTCTTCTTCATTGCTGTTAACTATCTGTCTAGCTGTACAAAGCAGACGTCGTACTGCGAGGCAGAATAAATGCAATGAAGAATTTAGATCATGAACATTTAAAGGAACATGGATGCGAGTTCATAATGAACTTCCCATCATCGAGCCACATGGGAGGCGTATGGGGGAGGCAAATAAGGACGATCAGAACTGTTCTAACTCATTGACCAGTCAGCTAAACGACTCTACAGTGCCTCGCTCAGGACCTTTTTGTATGAAATGATGCTATTATAAAAAGCAGACCTTTAACAACCGAGCACTTAAATGACCCAACAAGCCTTGAACCTCTCACACCCAATCACATTCTTATGATGAAGTCCAACATAACATTTCCACCTCCAGGTGAGTTTGTAAGTCAGGATCTATACTTGCGCAAGAGATGGCGCCAGGTGCCGTTCTTGGCAAAATGAATTTTGGACAAGGTGGAAGAAGGAGTATCTCCTTAATCTTCAGCAAAGACAAATATAGCAGAAAGAGAAAAGAAATACGAAGGTTGACGACATTGTCATCCTACAGGAGGACAGTTCTCCACGTAACCAATGGAGATTGGCAACGGTGACAGAGGTGTATCCGAGCACGGATGGAAAGTACCAAAAGGTGAAACTGTTAATCAGTGACTCGAGCTTAGACAACCAGGGAAGACACATTTTCAAGCCAGTCTACCTTGATAGGCCTGTACAAAGTACAGTTGTATTGCTTGAAGCAGAGTAAAGGTTATGGTTGCTATTTCAGGAGTACAGTATTCTATGTTACTGTAATGTTTAAAGGCATACTGTATGGTTGAAATTAAGGTGAGAAAGGGGTTTAAATTGTGAGGTGAAATGACAAATTTGTCATTTGTTGGGAGTATAACTGCCGTACATATTTCTGTTATTTAACATGTTTTTTTTGTTTTAATTAGTTTTATCTATTCATGAATATTGAGTGTTGATGTTAACACGGAACTAAAGCACATTTTGCGTGGCACACGGACATTTTAAGGTGCAACAAAAAGAAGTTTACATTTCGGAGGGAAGTCATTCTCTGTGTGTGGTTTAGAAGAGTTCCTCGTGGTTGAGCAAAGTACATAAGAGTTACACGTGTTTTTTGAGTAAAGAAAATTTTTTTAATTTAATTTTTGTGTTTCCAATCGGGTATTTCAAGAGAACTCAGTTCCCTCTTGGTTATATGCAGCCAGCGAGGTACGTGTATCACGTTATTTTCTGAGTGTATTTGTATTTACCGCTGTATAGTGTTGTCAGGGTTTAGGAATATTTTCCCTAATTCCTCATGTTTCCCGGTGTTTTGCCCTGCCTTGTGTTTTCTTGTCTGTGTTGTTTGTTATTGTTCGTCTGGAGCCATCCACGGAGCGGACCAGTCTCTCTCTCTTCCACACCTGCAATCGTTCACCTGCAGCTCATCTCAGTTCATCACCAACTCCTGCAGTATATAACACCGGCTCAACCTTCTAGTCTTCGCCAGATCGTACTGTCTCCTTTGTGGTACTTACGTCGGGCTCCTTTTCCTGATATTACTTGTGAAAACTACCATTTGTGATTACGCAGGAACTAATCATATCCTCTGTCTCCACATCCAGAAATCCTCCCATCTGCCTGTCTTGCTCCGTGGATTCTCTTACCACCACTCACCTGCTTTGCTCCACCCGGCTCCTGCAACTACTCTGGGATTTTCAGTCTGCCAGCCGGCGTCCTTCGTTCCCAGTTCGTGTGGAATCTCTACCTCCACTTACCGGCCTGTCCCGCTTCCAGCCTTCCCAGCTCTCAACCTCTCTGACAGCACTAAATAAATCTTGTTGGTTCTCCTACCACCTACGTCGTGTCCAGCCTTGTCTTTTGGGTCCAACCTAAAACTACCTTAATCGTATCAAGTGTATGTGAACGGGTTTATTTTTACATTGTCATACTGTAGTTTGACGGTGGTTTACATTGACCCTGAACGCGACGAAGGAGAAAAGGATGACGATGCAATAAATCCATCAGTAGCCAGAACCACGGTGTCGTCTATTTCCTTGAGGGAGTGAAAGCGATGTTATGGAGGTTATATTCTTTACTGCTATGGTTATAATTATTACTTTGACTTCATTTTTTTCTTATAGCCTTCTTGTGATATATTTATTATGTGATGTTCAGGTGTAATTGGGCCTCCTGGCCACTATATAAGGAATAAAAGGAATATATAAGGAATCATGATCTTTCCTGTCAGGTTGACTCCTATTTCCAGTAACGCCCTGAGGAAGTTCTGCGTTTTCCTTGTGTGATTATTAACTTTGATATACCCTAAACTAATTCAATTCAATTTTATTTATATAGCCCAATATCACAAATCACAATTGCCTTAAGGGGCTTCACAATCTGTAACATACCCCTCTGTCCTTAGACCCTCGATTCGATTAAGGAAAAACTACCCAAAAAAAAACCTTTTAACGGGAAAAAAATGTCATAAAAGTCATGTAATAGTTATTTTACCTACATCCTTGGCTCAGGTGCCTGAAGTAAGCCCAGAGGCTTTTCTTTTTCTAAGTTGACTAATTTGACTTCAAGAGCACATTGCATTCACCTGGAGTTTACTGCTTTACAACCGTGAGCACCCAGTATTTCCTCCCCCCCTTTTTTCCTTTTGTTTCTGAGACAAACATGTACCTGGCAAGCAGTTCTGCTTGCAGCCTGGCCTCCTCTGCGGCCCGTGAGGCAGCCTCCTCTTCTGCCCTGTTACGCTCCTCTTTTTTGTTCCTCCTGCCCTCCTCCTCCTGCTCCCTCCTACGAAGGTACTCTATCCTCTCACGCTCATCCATGTCCTGTAGCTTCTTGCTCTCCTCCTCCTGCCTCTTCTCCCCTTCCAGGCGCAGACGCTCTAGTTCAGCTGGACGGGGACAAAACGAGATTTCCAGGAAGTTAAATTACTACCAGTTCAGGGACAATGCATTTGCTACACTTTACTTTTTTTAAATTGTTGTAGTGCAAATACAAATCAGTTGACCCTTCACTGAGCCCCGCTCACCTTAGCAGTTTACAAATGTTAATGGTAACGTAGACTAACCATGTTCCGTACACGACGATGTTCCGTACAGTTGACCTTTTACTGCCAATCGCTGAATAAATACTTCCAGGTCATACATAAAATATCATCATCATTTATCCCTCTTTCACCTTCAGTCACCACTGAGAGTCCCCCGCCTATTGTTCCAGTGAAATTTCAGTAAGTTTGCTAGGAGCGCCCACTGCCGTTGAAAATGCATGGTGGGCAAGCTAAACGTCAGATTGTCGCAAGTGCTAGTAATTGACTAGTGCAGCAAAAATGTACATTTCGATTTAAATTATGATTCTCACAGTATTGCAATCTTTATTAAATGAATATTATGTTATCACAAAGGTTTAAATATATTACTCTTCTTCTTCTTCTTCTTCTTCTTCTACCGCTTATCTGGGGCTCGGTCGTTGGGGCACCAGTCTAAGCAGAGACCCTCCAGCGTGTCCTAGGTCTTCCCCGGGGCCTAGGGGTTGGATATGCCCGTAACACCTCCCCAGGGAGGTGTCCAGGAGGTATCTGGAACAGCTGCCCGAGCCACCTCAGCTGACTCCTCTCAATGTGGAGGAGCAGCGGCTCTACTCTTAGCTCCTCACCCTATCTCTAAGAGAGCTCCCAGCCACCCTACTGAGGAAACTCATTTCGGCCGCCTGTATCCGGGATCTTGTCCTTTCCGTCGTGACTCAAAGCTCATGACCATAGGTGAGAGTAGGAACGTAGATCGTCTTGCAGCTCAGCTCTCTCTTTACCACAACAGACCGGTATGTCGACTGCATCACTGCAGAGGATACACCGATCCGCCTGTCCATCTCCTGTTCCGTCCTTCCCTCACTCGTGAACAAGACCCCAAGATACTTAAACTCCTCCACTTGAGGCAGGAGCGCTCCATCAACCTGAAGGGGACAATCCACCCTTTTCCAGCTGAGAACCATGGCCTCGGACTTGGAGGTGCTGATTCTCATCCCCGCCGCTTCACACTCGGCTGCAAACCGTCCCAGTGCACGCTGAAGGTCCTGATTTGATGAAGCCAACAGGACAACATCATCTGCAAAAAGCAGAGGTGAAATCCCCCCTCCGGCCCCCGACTGCGCCTAGAAATCCTGTCCATATAAGTAATGAACAGGAGCGGTGACAAAGGGCAGCCCTGCCGGAGTCCAACATGCACCGGGAACAAGTCTGACTTACCGCTGGCAATGCGAACCAAACTCCTGCTCTGGTCATATACGGACCGGACAGCCGGACAGCAGAGGGCCCCAGACTCCATTCTCCCAGAGCACCCCCCACAGGTCGCTGCAAGGGACACAGTCGAATGCCTTCTCCAGATCCACAAAGCACATGTGGTCACTGGTTGGGCAAACTCCCATGAACCCTCCAGCAACCTGGCAAGGGTATAGTGATGGTCCAGTGTTCCACGACCGGGACGAAAACCGCGTTGGTGAGTCCTTCTCCATGGCCTCACCAAACTTCTCCCAGACCCGGGTTTTTGCCTCCACAAGCACCCGGGCTTAAGCTCGCTTGGCCCTCCGGTACCTATCAGCTGCGTCTGGAGACCCCCAAAACACCCAGGCTCGTTAGGACTCTTTATTCAGCTTGATGGCATCCCTTACTTCCACCACCGGGTTCGAGGTCAGATGAAACAACCACAAAGTTGATCATTGACCTACGATCTAGGGTGTCCTGTTGCCACGTGCACTGATTAACTCCCTTTAGGTTTAGCATCTAACTAACTAGCTAATCAACATAGGCATGAGTTGGTGGTAAACGCTTTCTCTGGCTGAATTTTTAATGTTTCCTGCTGGCTCATTTCTAATGTTACCTGCGTTCCCACAGCTTATGGGCTTATTAGCTAATGTTGGTGTTAACGCTTGGCCTTGGAAGGAACGCTAATAGATAGCTACTTAGCCAGGCGTGCTAACATTAGCGGCTTACATTAACGCAGACAACTATATGTTATGAACTACTTGAAAAAAGGACTCAGATGCGGACTGAAACAGGAAAACTCGTGCTTTATTGGAGTAAGCGGGGATGGTGAAATCAGGCCATGGTTAGCCCAATGACTGGAGCCGGGTACGGAGGAGCTCCGCGGGGAAGGCGAGCGAGGACAAGGTAATTGGGGCGAGGTACGGAGAACGGCAGAAGGAGATTTCACGGAGGAAACAGGCATGGTGTGGCTGAGTGTCGGGATGGACCTGGACACAGAGAGCGAGGTGAGTAATAACAATCACAATGTTCTTAATTCTAATCTATTTACAATGAGGCACTGTCGAGGTTACCGCACGGTGAACGGACAATCTGGCAGCACCAGGATGTGAAGAGGAGCTCTAAATACCCTGGCGCATGATGGAATGATTGCGCCCAGCTGTGCCGACCAAAAAGTTCTCTGCAGCCACGCCCCTGTTCCAGCCCTTACTCCAGCCTTCTATCGGTCGTAGAGGAAAACATTACAGTACCCCTCAAGCGGAGCCTCCTGGCGACCCACCCGGCTTGTCAGGATAGGCGCGGTGGAACTCCCGAACCATGGCCGGATAGGGATCTAGGATACGGGAGCGGGGAACCCAAGACCTCTCCTTGGGACCATACCCCTCCTAGTCCACCAGGTACTGCAGTCCCTGGGCCCCACCGGCGGACGTCCAGAAGGAGCCGAACAGTATACGCCAGATGGTCGTCGATGAGACGGGGATGGGAGGGGTTCGGTAGGGGGGCACAGTGGACTGGAGTGGACTGGCTTAAGCTGAGAGACGTTGAAAGAAGGATGGACCGTGATTGTTCTTGGCAGCTTTAACCTGACGGTAACCGGGTTGATTATGTGGGATATCTCGAATGGCCCAATAAACCGGGGCGCGAGCTTCTCGGATTCCTCCTTTATGGGAATTTCCTCGGTGGACAGTTAAACCTGTTGGTCTGGCTGGTAGTCCATAGCCGGGACGCGAGGTGGGAATGTAACAACGGGACGACAATCTCCTTTTCCTGTGATGGACATAGGGGAGGTTGGTACCCCAGAGACCTCGAACAGGGATCGCCCGGTTGCGGCGTTAACGAGGGAGTTATGGACATACTCCACCCATGGCAGCTATGTGCTCCAGGAGGCGGGATTATTGGCCAGAGCTGATTCCAGGTCTTGATTTGCCCTTTCGGTTTGTCCATTGGATTGTGGATGGTTACTGGAAATCCACTGCAATATGCAACCAGGGCTGGCTGGGGATGGGGAGAGGATGAAGCAGACCAGCAAGTGGGCGATGCAAGGCCTTTCCCAGGGCACAGATGTTGCAGGTGGCCACAAACTCCTGGGGGACCGGCTTGGTGTTCCGGGATCCCGGGCGATAGGTTATGGTAAACCGGAAGCGGTTGAAGAACAAGGGCCACCGCGCTTGCTCCGAGTTCAGTCTTTTGGCCTACTGGATATAGACCAGATTCTTATGGTCGGTCCAGACCACGAATGGTTGTTCCGCCCCCTCCAGCCAACGCCTCCACTCCTCTAGGGCAAGCTTTACGGCCAGCAATTCTCGGTTGCCCACATCATAATTGCATTCGGCCATCGTGAGGCCCTGGGAGAAGAAGGCACACAGGTGTAGGCTGAGCCAGTGTCCCGTGTACTGAGACTGCCCCCACCCCTGAATCCGAGGTGTACACTTCGACCACAAACTGCTGGGTGGGGTCGGGTTGGACGAGCACTGGGGCCGTAGTGAATAGCTCCTTAAGTCTCCGGAACTCTCCCGTGGCTGCGGATGACCACAGGAATGGTTGGAGCGGGGATGTAAGTTTGGTTAAGGGTGCGGCGATAACACTTCAATTGAAGATGAACCGGCGGTAGAAATTGGCGAACCCCAAGAAACGTTGGAGTTGTTTGCAGTTGGTCGGCGTAGGCCAATCCTCTACCACCCGGACTTTGGCGGGGTCGGGTTTCATCCCGCCGCTCTCTAAGATGAAGGCCAGAAAAGAGACTGTCTGGACGTGAAATTCACATTTCTTGGCCTTGACAAATAGCCGATTCTCCAGTAACCGGGAGAGGACTTGGCGGACGTGCTGGACGTGTCTGGCAGGGACTTAGAAAAGATCACGATATCGTCCAGGTAGACAAAGACAAACCTATTTATTTCAACCTATTTCATTTTTCCCTGTTAACAGGGTTTTTTTAGGTAGTTTTTCCTTAATCAAATCGAGGGTCTAAGGACAGAGGGTGTCGTATGTTACAGATTGTGAAGCCCTTTGAGGCAAATGTGATTTGTGATATTGGGCTATATAAATAAAATTGAATTGAATTGAATTGATTTGAATTATTTAGGAAGTCCTGGAGCACGTCGTTAATCAGTGCCTGGAAGGTGGCTGGGGCATTAGTCAGCCCGAACGGCATGACTAGATACTCAAAATGCCCCAGCGGGGTGTTAAACGGTGTCTTCCACTCATCACCCTCCCGGAACCACACCAGATGGTATGCGTTGCGTAAATCCAACTTGGTGATGACGGTGGCTCTGTGGAGTAGCTCGAATGCCGAGTTCAGGAGGGGAAATGGATAGCGATTCTTGACGGTGATGTTATTCAGCCCGCGGAAGTCGATGCACGGGCGTAGTGTCTTGTCCTTCTTCTCCACAAAGAAGAAACCGGCCCCTAGGGGAGAAGTGGATGGACGGATGATTCCTGCTGCTGCTGCCTGTATTTCTCCATTGCCTCCCATTCAGGTTTGGACAGGCTGAACAATCGATTTACTGGCAACGGGGAACCCGGAAGGAGGTCGATTGCACAGTCATACGGGCGGTGGGGGGGCAAGGAGGCAGCATGGTCTTTACAGAACACCTCCCCCAAGTCATGGTACTCAGGGGGAACCTTGGAGAGATCCGGTGCCTGGTGTTCAGGGGGGAAAGCCGGCCCCGGAGGCGGTGAGAGTGCCGACCTTAGGCAGGTAGCGTGGTACGACGGACTCCAGCCCCAGATCTCCCCTTTCTCCCAATTCACGTGAGGATTATGTTGAGCCAGCCACGGGTGCCCAAGCACCAGAGGGGCCCGGGGAGTAGGAATGAGGTGGAAAGTGATCTCCTCGTGATTGTTCCCTGCCACCACCAATGACACCGTCCCAGTGCGGTGGGTAACCCGGGCTAGGAGGCGACCATCCAGCACATTGGCTACCAGCTGGGTCTCTAGTGGTTCGATGGGAACACCCAGCTGCTCGGCGCAGTCCTGGTCCATGAAGTTGTCATCTTCCCCGGAATCAATTAACACCGGAAGCATTGACGTAGTTTGGCAAAAATGAAGCGTGGCCGGCAGGGGGGTGCGTTGTTGTGGGGACGGGCTATCCCCACCTTTAGCGGCAAGCGGTGTGGTGATCAGGACTGCTGTAGTAGAGGCACTCGCCTGCCTTCTGGATTTGAGCCGGCTCGGTGGCCGTCAGGTGAGTCCGCTCCAACCGCATGGGTTCTTCGGCGGGCGGAGGAACGGGTGCTGCTCCGGGCCCCTCCGGGGGTTATGGGACAGGGTTGTGGACGGGTTTGAGGAGGTTCCCAGAGGAGGCAGCGAGGATGGAGATGGTGATGTGCCCCTGCGTTCACTCGGCGACGCTCCCACAACCGATTGTCTACGCGGACCACGCCTCCGCCCAAGCCAAAGCCTGACCTCTCAGCAACCCCAACACGTAGAAGACCATACGTCAGAGGCCGCTGGAAAACCTCCGAACACTGCAGCAGGAACCCACAGCATCCTCCCAGATCCCCGGAATATGGTAATGGATTGATGGCGTGGGACTCCCGGGGCGGGGCTGGCATTCGGCGGCTGGAAGGTGGTGACGGCGCTGTGGGAACTGGGGGAGAGGGAGGAGAGGCGAGCTGTGTCAACTGTGCCGTTAGTTGTGCTAGCTGGTTCAGGATCTATTGGTTCTGCTCGGACAGAGCACGCAGGAGTTCCTCGTGCTGTCCAAGTCAGGCCCCCTGCTCCGTGAGCATAGCGGGCAGGGAGAGGGTGTCCGTGGCCACGTCCGCGGAGTCCATAGGTTTGGCCAGTGTTCTGTTATGAACTACTGGAAAAAAGGACTCAGATGCGGACTGAAACAGGAAAACTCGTGCTTTATTAGAGTCAGCGGGGATGGGGAAATCAAGGCTGAGGAGCCGAATGACTGGAGACGGGTACGGAGGAGGTCCACGGGGGAAGCAAGGTCGGAGCGAGGACGAGGTAATCGGGGCGAGGTGTAGAGAACGGCAGACGGGATGGACCTGGACACAGAGAGCGAGGTGAGTAATCACAATCACAATGTTCTTAATTCTAATCTTTTTACAACGAGGTACTGTCGAGATTACCGCACAGTAAACGGATGATCTGGCAGCACCAGGATGTGAAGCGGAGCTCTAAATACTCTGGCGCATGATGGAATGATTGCGCCGAGCTGTGCCGACCAGAAAGTTCTCTGCAGCCAAGCCCCTGTTCCAGCACTTACTCCAGCCTTCTATCGGTCGCGGAGGTAAACATTACACTAAAGTGTAAATTAATCCATTACTTACATTTTTGTTCATGTTTTTGTTTTTTTTGTTTGTGGAAATGCAATAAAACAGACATAACATTCTAATGTCTTTGCAAGCAAATCACTTTAATATGTGGGGGAAAAAATTAAATAAAATGGTCATACTTGTTCACTTCAGGACCAACGTTTTAAAAAAATATTGAACTATTTCAAAAGACATACTATATTTTGTCAGTATTTATTGATATTATTATGTATTGCATGATGTCTTATTTATTTATTTAATATTGAATGTATTGTATTGAGCCTCCATACATCTGTGGTGTCTCCTTTACCCTCCTCCTTCCTCTGTTCCTACTCTCCTCCTTGTTTTCTCTTCTTCATCCTTTCCTTCTTCACTCCTACTGTCCTCTCTCTCTTTCTCTCCTCCTCTCACGCTCACCTTTCCTCCTCTGTTCTTCCTCCTCTCTCATCCTCTGGACTCGCTCCATCTGCCGCCTCTTCTTCTCCTGCCTCCTCCTCTCTCTCTCTCTCTGCGTCTCTTCCCGACTTGCTTGCTCCTGCTGCTCTTCCTCACGCTTCCTCCTCTCCTCGTCCTCCGCCAGCCTCTTCAGTCTGGTGATGGAGATTGAATGTTAATGAAGTGGCAGCTGTTCTCCCCTTTGTTTGAGTGCATTTAAAACTGCTGCACTGCCCCCTGCTGGTCATTCAACAGCAGTAGTCTTTGGCATGGTGGAGATCACAGTGTGACTGCTTCTCCTGCTTTCCTTGCGTAAGCTCAGTATCCTGAGAAAACAAATGTGTTGTACCATGATGTCAATGTGAACTATGTGATTCCTGTATTTAAAGGATAGGTTCACATTATTTCAGCTTTGTCTTAAAACAATAGGCAGGTGCCCATATGGCACTGAAACCGTTTTTTCTTGCTGTAATCATTTGTCTGTTCTTACTGGCCATTAAAAGATCCCTTCCTAACATGCTTTTAATGTTTTAATGTGGGGCAAAATCCAGTCCTTGTCCCATTCAAAAATATTTTCTAAAGTTCTGAAGAAGCTGTTATTAGGCTTCACCAGTCTGCATTAATTAAATTAAGGGGGTATCTTCCATAGCTACAGTGTTTTTGGTATAGTGTTTCCTTGCTGAGCTGAGGTGGGGAAATAGTAATACAAAGCAGGAATTTTGTACAAACAAGACTAACTTTGGAAGAAGCCCACTTTATTTGATTAACTCTAACTGCCGAAGCCTCATATTAAGTTCATGTAAACTTACGGAAAAATGTAGAATGGCTTTTGGCACAGAATGAGGTCTGCAGATTTTGTTCCAATGCAATGCGCTTAACTTCCAGTGGAAGTGCATTAGGAATGGATCTCTTAATAGCCAATACGAACAGGAGGAATGACTACAGCAAGCAAAACCTGTTTCAGTGCTCGTATGGGCACCTGACTATGGTTTTAAGACAGACGTGAAAAATCGTGACCCTATCCTTTGATGAGTTCATCTTGATCACGTTAAAGAAAAAGTCGGACCTGAGCTCCTCAGCTCTCCTCCTCCTCTCCTCCTCCAGCTCGCTCTTCATCCTCTCCTCTGTCTGCTCCTTTTCCCGCTGCTTCCTGTCCTCCTCCTCCCGCTCCCTCCTCTTCCTCTCCACCTGCTGCCTCCGTCGCTCTGCTCGGTGGGCCACACGCAGAGCTGCAGCCTCCTCCTTCTCCTGGCTCTTTCTCAGCCTGGTGGACTAAAACACACACTCACACACACACACACATACACACACACACCAGTCCACACATGCACAATGACATGAATACAATTTTCTATGTAAAGTAGATACCTTTTTGTGTTTTTGTACATGCTTGGCGACCCAGAGGGATGGCACAATACATTTTTTTAATATATTGAGTAAATGAAGGGGAATAAAATAATTATGAAGTATGGTATTATGTCATTACCAATAATCATGTAATAATTAGATCATTTATCAACTGTCATTCAGACAGCAATAGAACAATTACAAACATGTCAATCAAACACACGAAGAAGTACTGTACATTTAGTGTGAGTGCTGCCTACCAACCTCTGGCTTTACTGGGTTTAGCATCAGCTGTTCCTCTGTTACCATGACAGTTGAACATGACGACAGGCGGCCACGTGATGAATCGAGTCCCATGGCGCTGGCTGGCACTGTCTCCTCACAGGAGGAGGAAGCAGACCTTCTGAAGCTCCTCTGATTGAACTGGGATTCAGCGGACCTGAGCGAGCTCACTGATTGGACGCTGCTGTGTTTGTCGGAATTGCTGGAAAGATGGCCGGTGTCTGTGTCTTCCTCTGAATTTGTTTTTGTTTTGTTATTGGGTCTTTGTGTTGCAGAGGGCCTTTTGATGGAGTTTAGGTGAGACTGCTCTTCCATTTCCTGGTCGATCTCCCGCTCCTCTTCCTCCAGCGGGGCGTCCTGGTTTCCTAAGGGAAAAGGAAAGCAAAGGAAAATGAAAGCAAAGTGAAAAAGACAAGACAGGATTGCAAAATAAAGGACACCACACATGAAAATATAGCTGACTAATTTACTACTATTACTTCTACAGTACTTTTATGTCACAAATGTATTCTAGATGCCATCTTTTCATCTACAGATATCCAAATCAAGGATTTTGCCTTTATTTCTACTCAAAAACACTTTGAATTAGAGCTTCAGAGGAGTCAGCACAGATGACCAACTGCTGAACACTGTGGCAATCTGTACTGTAGCAAATGGAAACATTTGAATGCATGCTGGATGTGTGTTGATTAGATTCCACTGACTCTGCAGGTACATTATCTGAAAGTCCTCTATAGAAGTATTTTCAGGTTCTTATGTGGTTTCATGGCCACAATTTGCACAATAATGACAATGATCACACTGAAAAATGCAAAAACAGTGGTGAGAATAAATAGTTTGTCTGTCAAAAGTATTACTGGTGTCTAAAAAATACTGACTTACCAATAATTACATAAATACATGTAGCAAATATTAGCTACATTATATGTATTTTACAGTACATATAGTAGATGATGTAATGCCCAAATTAAAGATAAAAATTTGTCTCTGGAGTTGCTTTGTTACATTACCACTTTGATGCTTTTAGCCTTGCACCTCTGTAGTATGTCTCAGTTATAACACACACTGTAGGATCAACAAAAGAGTGGGCCCTGCTATCACCATGGGAGAGAATTTCAGATGGAAATAGTTTCAGTTCGATTTCAAACAGATGTCTTCGCATAACACGTTAAGTGTCATGTAGTTTTTGCTTTGCCTATTTGCAATGTCTTACCTTCAACTAACTCTTTGAGTTTCAGCCTTCCTCTCCTCTTCCTCCCAACAGACTCTTCCTTCTGCCTTTCTGGTTCCCCTCGCTCTTCCGTCTCCTCATTCATCTTCGCTTCTCCTCTCTCTCCTTCCCTCTCTGTCCTCTTCTTTATCTGAAAGACAGACAAGTCATTGTGAACCTGAACGGCATCTCGTTGCATGCATTGCTTTAGATAGATAGGTGTTCCTACGTTCCTGGCATTTCAGCGTGCATTTAAAACAATTAACATTTAGCAATCTTTTATATTGTTTCTAAACATGTTAATATGTATTTAATGCTTTTTTGGGTACATATTTCATAAACTTTGAGGATAGTCTTAGAATCTTCAATAATCTCATTATGCTGTGCATGTTTAATATGATCCTCAAACTGAGAAGCAGAGTCCACAGCCACCTCACTGCATTACAAAGTACTAACATCAGCAGGAAGTCAATCAGTCAATTAATAGTCACCACAGAAGGAAGAGCAGAATGGTCCCGAGTGGCCGCTGCTTCTCTGTCGGTCCTCTCCTCTTGTTTCTGGCTCCTGATTGACTGACCATCACTTGCTGTCTTTTGTCTCTGCCATCTTCCTTCCTTTCTGGTCCTTGATGTCTTCTGTCCATCTGATTCTGCACTTCTCACTGTTTTCATGTCCCTTTTCCTAAATAGATGGAGGACATGGGTGTGTGAGTGTCTGCAGCTTGTTACTCTGTGCATTAAAAAAAAATCACACCAAAGTGTCCGTAAAGTTTTAATCTCCTAAGAATTGAGTGTGAGTATTCCTAGTTCACCCTGTGGTTGTTGCAGCTTCCTCGGAATCCTTCCTCTTTGTATTCCTCTTCCTTTTGTCCACACCGCCTTCTGCTGTTGCTTCGTTTGGGTTGATGTTCTGCTGGCTGCATGAGGATACATTTAAACCACAGCATAACAAATGTGGAGGATTACCCTCAACATGTTTATTTCAAAGAAGTCAAGTGATTTTAGCTCAATTGCTGCACGATAAAACATTTTTTAAACTGAAGATCAATCCACACAGAGAGGCATCTTCAATGTCCACAGTGATAGCTGCGGTAAAAAACACTCAACAAGATTGAAATCCTGCGCAATGACACAAGTAAAATAACCTTAATCCTGCAGAGACAGCTGGAAAGATGTAATCTTGGCTGAGTCCAGCCTCTTGTTCCAATCAAAGTGGTCAAATAGCGGTCAGCATAGAGCCAATGAAACTTTATTTACCATGCAGCTTTTGAGGGTTGTGACATATCCCATATCCCATAGGCCATATCCCTATGGGCAAATATTCACTCAATAAAAGCTCCCATTGAAACTGCTGGTCTTTTGCTTCGCCAGTGAAAGTATTTAATAATTTCAATTCAATTCAATTCAATTTTATTTATATAGCCCAATATCACAAATCACATTTGCCTCAAAGGGCTTCACAATCTGTAACATACGACACCCTCTGTCCTTAGACACTCGATTCGATTAAGGAAAAACTACCCAAAAAAAGTGACGGTTCGGTCAGCTGAGAGCGAGACAAACTTCTTTCTTTCTTTTAACACTACATTTCCTTTGATTTTTCTGTTGGTTTTTGGAATGGAAATGGAAACTGAAACACAGAAACATTTGTACATCAGTGTTGATAAGAAAATGCTTTAAGCCATCTGACTCAGTGATGCTAGCCAGGAATGGGTAGCATCGCTGATTCATTGTCTTCTTTATCATTTCAGAAATTCTGAATCTTCGCCCCAGAATCAGTTCTTCATCCAATTACAGTCCCACTATTTTCAGCCACAGCACTACCCCCACAGCTGAGAAACCTATCTAAGGCTTCACAAGGAACCATCCTTAAA
This sequence comes from Coreoperca whiteheadi, assembly GCA_011952105.1. Classification (NCBI taxonomy): domain Eukaryota; kingdom Metazoa; phylum Chordata; class Actinopteri; order Centrarchiformes; family Sinipercidae; genus Coreoperca; species Coreoperca whiteheadi. The sequence goes on along the minus strand of CM022488.1, from coordinate 4,283,296 downwards.
CGCCTCGCCCCAAGCAGTCTCTCAGCCTACCTAACTGGCTGGAATTGTTTCAAAGTGTATCACACAAAGAGAAAAGGCTTTAGCCTATTCTTAAATGTGGAGATGGTGTCTGCCTCCCGAACCCGAACTGGGATCTGATTCCACAGAAGAGGAGCTTGATAGCTAAAGGCTCTGGCTCCCATTCTACTTTTGGAGACTCTAGGAACCACAAGAAACCCTGCATTCTGAGAGCGCAGTGTTCTAGTGGGATAATAAGGCACTATGAGCTCTGTAAGATACGACGGTGCCTGACCATTAAGAGCTTTATAGGTGAAGAGAAGGATTTTAAATTCTATTCTGGATTTCACAGGGAGCCAGTGCAGAGAAGATAATATTGGAGAAATATGATCTCTTTTCCTAGTTCCTGTCAGTACACGTGCTGCAGCGTTCTGAATCAACTGGAGAATCTTAAGGGACTTTTTTGGGCTGCCTGATAATATGGAATTGCAGTAAAACAGCCTTGAAGTAACAAATGGTAAATGGTAAATGGACTGTACTTGTATAGCGCCTTTCTAGTCTTTCTGACTACTCAAAGCGCTTTTACACTACATCACATTCACCCCATTCACACACATTCATACACTGATGGCAGGAGCTAACTGCCCATCAGTACAAATTAAACTAACCAGTCACACTCACTCACACACCGAAGGCGCAGCTTCGGGAGCAGTTCAGGGTTCAGTATCTTGCTCAAGGATACTTTGACACATGGCCAGGGGAAGCTGGGATCGAACCGCCAACCTTCCGATTGGTGGATGACCGCTCTGCCACCAAGCCACAGCCGCCCAAATGCATGGATTAATTTTTCTGCATCATTTCGAGACAGGAAGTGCCTGATTTTTGCAATGTTACGTAGGTGAAAAAAGGAAGTCCGTGAGGTTTGCTTCAAGTGGGAGTTGAAGGATAGATCCTGATCAAAGATAACTCCTAGGTTACTCACAGAGGTGCTGGAGGCCAGGGCAGTGCCCTGTGGAGCAATTATATCTGCCGACAGTGAGTCTCGGAGGTGTTCGGGGCCAAGTACAATAACTTCAGTTTTGTCCGAGTTTAACATCAGAAAATTTCTGGTCATCCAGGTTTTCATGTCCTTAAGGCATGATTGAAGTTTAACTAACTGATCAGTTTCATCCGGCTTAATCGATAAATATAACTGGGTATCATCTGCATAAGAATGAAACTTTATGGAGTGCTAATAATATTGCCCAAAGGAAGCATATATAAAGTAAATAGAAGTGGTCCAAGCACAGAACCTTGCGGAACTCCGTGACTAACTTTGGTGTGCTCGGATGATTCATCGTTAACATAAACAAACTGAGATCGGTCTGATAGATAGGATTTAAACCAGCTTAACGCGGTTGCTTCAATTCCAATTAAATGTTCCAGTCTCTGTAATAGAATTTGATGGTCAATGGTATCGAATGCAGCACTAAGATCTAGCAAGACAAGTACAGAGACAAGTCCATTGTCTGATGCAATTAAAAGGTCATTTGTAATTTTCACCAGTGCTGTTTCTGTGCTATGATGCACTCTAAAACCTGACTGGAAATCCTGAAATATACTTTTGTTATTTAGAAAGTCACATAACTGATTAGCAACAGTTTTTTCAAGGATCTTAGAGATAAAGGGAAGGTTAGATATAGGTCTATAGTTGGCTAAAACCCCTGGATCGAGTGTGGGCTTTTTAAGGAGAGGTTTAATAACAGCTACTTTAAAAGACTGTGGTACATAACCTGTCAGTAAAGACAAATTGATCATATCTACAAAAGACGTACTAACTAATGGTAGAACATCTTTAAGCAGCCTAGTTGGAATTGGGTCTAAGAGACAGGTCGAAGGCTTAGATGAAGAAATTGTCGACATTAGTTGAATAAAGTCGACAGGAGAGAAGCAGTCCAAGTACACATCAGGTTTCACAGCTCCCTCCAACGCCTCTATGCTTGAAAATCGGTTGGCACCAGCTGAGGGCAGGACGTGATTAATTTTCTCTCTAATAGTCAAAATTTTATCATTAAAGAAGCTCATGAAGTCGTTCGTGCAGAGGGCTACAGGAATTCATGGCTCAATGGAGCTGTGGCTCTCTGTCAGCCTGGCTACAGTGCTGAAAAGAAACCTGGGGTTGTTCTTATTTTCCTCTATTAGTGATGAGTAGTAGGCTGCTCTGGCATTACGGAGGGCCTTCTTATATATTTTAAGACTATCTTGCCAGGCTAAACAAGATTCTCCTAGATAGTTGGAACGCCATTTAAATTACAAGAATTGCATTTATTTTTAGGGTACAAGACTGAAGTATAGGGTAAATAGGGTAGGGTAATTTTGGCAACTGGGGCGCCCCGGTAGCTCACCAGGTAGAGTGCGAACCATTAAGTCATTGCCTCTCGCTCTCGATGCCTTTCCTGTTTATATCTGCAGCTAATCACTGTCTAATAAAGACAAAATGGCCAAAAAAATTATCTTGGAAAAAATGAATTTTGGCAACGCAGTTCAGCTAAACAGATAAATTAAATGATTGTCTTCGGTGCAAAAGAAGAAAAGTTTAGAGTCAACGCTCATCTTGCTTCTCGGTCTTTGAAACGAAAAATGATATCAGAAATCTGTGTGTAATTACTAACAAACACAAACCCATTAATTGAAATTTTTTTTGTCATCTGCTACTGAGGAATATCTTGATGAATCCTTGTTGGTTTTCTGGGAAATCTGAAAGATTCAAACATTTACACGTCTGCAGCTTATTAACAAAGATATCAAGTTAAAAGTGAAGTACACTAACCCTGGCTGATGTGATCGAGACAAATGGTTAGTTCGTCCTGTACTGCCCAGCTCTTCCTCTTCGTCCTCCGCCTCTGCCACAGTGTTGCCTCCTCTTGGCTCCTCCTTCCCTACCCACTCACTCAGTGGAGGAATCCTGACATTGTTTTTTTTAGCATCCTTTTTTGGTGCCTTCCATTTTTTCGCCACTGCCTCTGCACTCGTTGTTCTGTTCTTGGTCACAGACACTGAAACAACAAACAAAAGGTTTGGTTAAATTCATTCAAATTCAAATTATGATCAAATAAGCAGCAGAGTTTTACCTGGGTCTGTGTGGCTGCTGGGTGGGCATACATTAGTCTCTGTTGTTCTGTGAAGATCTAAGAGCTGGTTGGGGAACATAATTGAAAAATTCAAGAAATAGTGAGAGCTATTGCATAGACAAGGATGCTCAATGTCTAAATACTAAAATAAAATTCCGTATTCTTGTGTTTGTTTTGCCTGAAGTGTACTGGAGAGCAGCACAATCTACAAACCAAGGATTATAACTACAGAGAAGTAACTAACAAACTGTGATCAGAATCAATCAGCATGATAGCAAAGCTTGGATAGTGTCAACATGGCATGGGGAATTTATATTTAATTATACCAGTCATTAAAACAAAATCACAGTTCAGACATCAGTTTCTTGTTTATTAAAGCTAAGTCGTACATTAAAAAAACCCTGTATCTCCAAATTTGGAGATTTTGAATTTCTACAGATAATCTGAAGGGTGGAGAAAGTTCTCCTACCCTTTATATACCCATTGGATTAACCCAACAGTGCATTGTCACTATGCTTAATACAAGGCTAGTGTAAAATCTTAACACTTTGGAAACATAGTGATAATATACTTTACAGCAATGTTTCGTTTTTTATTTGTATTTTGTTCTTTACCACAGGTAAAGAAAGGGGGTTTTACAAAACATCAACATAAGCACAAAGACATTAAGACATAAAAAAATAAAAGAAAAAACAACATCAAAAAAGCTCCTGCCTCCCAGCAAGGAGATCGTGGATTCGAATCAGAACCAGACCAACATCACACGATCTCTCTGGTGGAGTCTGCATGTTCTCCCCATGTTACTGTGGGTTCTCTCCGGGTTCTCCGGCTTTCTCCCACCGTCCAAAGACATGCATGTGTAGGTTAATTGATGACCCCAAATTGCCCCTAGTGGATGAATGTGAGAGTGAACGGTTGTCTGTCTGTGTCAGCCCTGCGACGAGTTGCCAACTGTCCAGGGTGTACCCTGCCTAAGGCCCAAAGTCACTAGGATAGGATCCAGTTACCCGCGACCCCAACGGGAACAAGCGGAAGAAAATGACTGACTGACTGACAACATCAAAAAAAAAAAGAGGCGTTATTTGATACTGCGGTGTTGCTGTGTGTGAAGCCCATGTGATACATTTTGTGAGTGGTGATGTCAACTCTGTTTAGGACCTTGTATTGAATTAGTTGAGTTGTATGACATGTATTGTTGCATATAGTTTGCCAATTGATGTTTGATTGATCTGTATTCAAATCTGATGTTCATTTTTCTATTAGTATTGAAACAGTTATGTCATGGTGAGAAAAGAGTTTGTAGAACTGTGATAGTAATTTTGTGGGTGAGAATGAGCATAGCTTTAGTAATAAAGGGAGGAGTGAAGTTTTGGAAGTTATAGATATCAGGTGTACCGGTAGTGACATTAATGGGGCAAGTTGTATGTCTGTTTGAGAAGGTCAAAGATCATGAGAGAGCTGCCACTGAAAAGGTCTCCCAAGCTGGTTACTCCTCTTTGCCTTAAGCTATGCAAAACACATGCTGGACCATTAAACCTTCAAAAGGTCAGTCAAAAAACACCAGTTCACCTTGTGTATGGACTGATGGTGCTGGATGTCAGCCACGGGAACATCTGTGTTCAGCTCCACCGCTCCCCCTGCACACATGAACAGGCAAGGGTTTGAGCAAGAAACAAACACTATTCTAACTTGATGAATTTATGACAGCAAGAAAAAAGCATGGCAAACACAGAGTTTTTTTGTTCAGAGCAGTTTTAGTGCTGAGTAAGTGATATTATATAGCTCCTACATGAAAATAATAGTGTGCTGAATTCCCTCAGAAGCTTCATGTCACAACCTTCCAATATTCCTTCAGGTGGGGGCCAGTAAAGTTAGCAGGACAGCAGAGAATACTGCTGCCTGTGGAACTGTCCCATTGCCATGTTTATGCTGTTTGATATAGAGAGTGACAGAGAGCCACGATCATGGTGACCTGAGTGTTTTCAGAGATCACTTTCATTCGTGTTGCTGAACAGAATATAAGTGAGGCCCTCTCCATCTTGCTTAACGTTGTCTTCGTTGCATGGGACAATGTTGAAGAAAAAACAGAAGCAGCCCAAGTTGACCAATCAATGTTCTTGCAGACTTTAGAAAGCTGCTATATCTCTGATGAGTATTTATGAGGAAAAGCCTGTAAGATAACAATAGCAAGAGAACAACAAAAATCATTACGGCCTGTTTGGTTGCTTAGATACTAATAAAATGGCAACACCATTGCGCTTTTTTTTATGAGAAGAGATAGAAAGGAAGAAGAAGTTAGTGGTCAGGTGGTGACGGAAGAGATGCGTTTTCAGGTGCTTTTTAAAGGTGGCTACAGAATCTGCTGATCTTGGAGGAGCAGGCAGATCATTCCACCAATGTGGAACGGATCCAGAGAAGGTGCGCGAGAGTGATTTTATTCCTTTTTGGGATGGCACTACCAAACATAGTTTGTTTGCAGGGCGCAGGGACCTGGCAGGAACATAGGCCTGTATTAGCAAGCGAAGATATGATGGTGCAGAACCAGTGGTGGTGTTGTAGGCCAGGAGCATCGCTTTGAATTTGATGCGGGCGACAACAGGGAGCCAGTGTAACTTAATGAAGAGAGGAGATGAGCAGGCGGGTTCCACCACCCCTTGTTGCGATGCAAGGACTGTGGGAGAAAGTGTGATTATGGGAGAGGGCTGCGGGAGAGGCAGAATCCTCAGGTTTGATCCACGTTTCTGTAAGTGCTACAATTGAAAGACCAGAGTGATTAACGAAAGCCGTGATGAAATCAGCTTTGTTCGCAGCAGACTGCCAGTTACACAATCCTATTGGGAAAGTAAAAGGGGCAGTTTTGGACAGTGTTACAACATGCAGATTATGAACATTGCGTTGCCGTTGCCATGAAACAGAAGATTTTCGTGTTGTAGACCTAATGACAGTAGGGGTTTGAAAACACATTGTATAAGAGCAGTAGGAAAAATGCAAGACAATATTAATAGCAATAAGGGATCAAAAGAGGTGCGAACAATTAGTCCAAGAAAGTGCAATACACAAGTGCCCTGTGGTTGAGTCCCTGCTCGGTGGTGTCACGTGCAGGTAGAGTCGATGGTCTTTACTCTCTTTGGTCTTCACTTGAGGAGGGCTGCCGCGACCACTGCCGCGGTGATTATACACACTTAGATACCCATGTAATTTCAGCAGTTAAATTCAGCAGGCCACGCCTCCCGTGACCCGGAAACAACCACAAGACCAATCGATACTAAATCCTATTACGCAATAACGCCACGTCATCAAAAACGCGCCGGTGACAAAAATAACATTGCACTAAACTTAAAAAAGACACGAATCAAACACACTTACAGTTCTTGTAGGCTTCAACTGCTAAATTGCTTCTCCTGACTATGAAACAGACTGTTTCATAATAATGAGATAGAAGCCAACAGAAACGCATTCAACAAAAGACTTAAAGAACTTGTTAGACCGGCATTAACACGTAAAGAAGTCCACCCCTGAAGAGCATCAAAGAGCTTAACTGAAACCTACAATCATACTCGCTGTGTGTCTCACTACATTGACTGTCTAACCAGGCTTTCACACCAAGCACCCAAGTGCAAAATGCTGCAGAGTGGGAGACTCAGGGGTGGTTCCACCAGAGCTGGTTACAGGCCCCCAAAAGAGTCAGATTATATTGCGCTAAATTGAGTGTGGCCTTGGCAGAGATCATAAAGATTGTTGCAAATGTACTAGCGATATGCTTGACATGACCAGCGACCGTGGACCTGGTTGTTTGATCTGAGATGCTTAGTCTGGCTGCTGTGGACGCTGCGCCAATGCGGAAGGAATGGCTTTAATAGTGTTCTGGAGATATGCCTAAAATGCAGAGGACTCTGTGTAGATGCTTCTGGAAACAGAATCGATTGGCCAATTTTCCCATTTCGGTGAAAAACAGTCGGTGTTGCGGTGAAGCCTTGGCGGTGTACCTGGAGCTGATGTGGAGTTGAGGTGAAAAGGGTAGATAGGCAAAGAAACTCCCAAGTGATCTGTTTTATTCTTTCGCAGTGTGAATATAAGAGAGTCAGAAGTGTGGATATTGATGTGAGATAGACTGAGGTTGTGAGAAGGATGATAGGTAGATGAAGACAGGGTGAATTCAGGATTCCGAAAGAAGCCATCAAGAACATGAATTCTAGGGTTAAGTCAACCATAGGGGATATGTAGCCTGACCGTAGAGAACGGATGCATAGGCTGAGAAGCTCTGAAGTGAGTTGTAAGCATCTGGCTGTGAGAACAGGTTCCTGTTCCCGCAAGCCTTTTAAATGTAAACGTAAATGGACTGTACTTGTATAGCGCCTTTCTAGTAGTCCGAATACTCAAAGCGCTTTCACACTACATATCACATTAACCCATACACACACATTCATACACTGATGGCAGGAGCTAACTGCCCATCAGTACAAATTAAACTAATCATTCACACACACTCACACACCGAAGGCACAGCTTTGGGAGCAATTTGGGGTTCAGTATCTTGCTCAAGGATACTTCGACACATGGATGGGGGAAGCCAGGATTGAACCGCTGACCTTCTGATTGGTAGACGACCCGCTCTGCCACCAAGCCACAGCCACACATACATTTTAAAAACATTTTTTAAATATTTTATTAACCTGTAACATGGGAATGGGAGGTAGAAGGACAAAGGAAGCCAGTGACTAGTTTGCTTAAGAAGCCGATTCCTGCTAAATAGGTCTGGTAAGGTCTGTTTGAGGACCGAATACTTTGGGTGATAAAATTGCATATGGACATGATGTCCAGAGAGGGAAATGACAGCTGGTATGTGGTGTGATACACTTTGAAACAATTCCAGCCAGTTAGGGCGGCCGTGGCTTGGTGGCAGAACGGTTGCTTCCCAATCGGAAGGTTGCGCCGAAGCATCCTTGAGCAAGATACTGAACCCCAAAATGCTCCCGAAGCTGCGTCTTCGGTTTGTGAATGTTCTCATATGTAAGTCGCTTTGGACAAAAACGTCTGCTAAATGACTAAATGTAAATGTAATGTAAATGTAGTTAGGTAGGCTGAGAGACTGCTTGGGGCGAGGCATTTAAGGATGGTTCCTTGTGAAGCCTTAGATAGGTTTCTCAGCTGTGGGGGTAGTGCTGTGGCTGAAAATAGTGGGACTGTAATTGGATGAAGAACTGATTCTGGGGCGAAGATTCAGAATTTCTGAAATGATAAAGAAGACAATGAATCAGCGATGCTAGCCAGGAATGGGTAGCATCGCTGAGTCAGATGGCTTAAAGCATTTTCTTATCAACACTGATGTACAAATGTTTCTGTGTTTCAGTTTCCATTCCAAAAACCAACAGAAAAATCAAAGGAAATGTAGTGTTAAAAGAAAGAAAGAAGTTTGTCTCGCTCTCAGCTGACCGAGCCGTCACTTTTTTTGGGTAGTTTTTCCTTAATCGAATCGAGGGTCTAAGGACAGAGGGTGTCGTATGTTACAGATTGTGAAGCCCTTTGAGGTAAATGTGATTTGTGATACTGGGCTATCGAAATAAAATTGAATTGAATGTGGGCTGCCCTGAGGATGAACTGGTGTTGAGCCAAGATTAGTGTGAGTCTGACTAAGAAACTGCATGATGGTTTGGTAGCGAGATCGACCTTTGTTTAGGATCTCTACAACTGCTGTGTTATCGGAGTGGATGAGTATTGACTTCCTTGACCATTCATGCCCCCAAAGATTGGCCACTATAACGATGGGGTATAGCTCGTGAAGCGCAGATGAAGGACTTCGAGTCTAGAGATTTCAACTCTGAGGGACAAGCTGAAGCAAACCATCTCCCTCTGTAGTAGCCACAGAAACCAATGGAAGGAGCTGCGTCTGTGAACATATCCTAGAGGTTGTAGTGATGATGTTGTGCTAGAAGAAGGCTAGAAGACAGGAAATGTTGCCACAGATGTATTTCCATTTTGCATGTATCATCCAGGATGACTTTATCTTGGAAAGAGGGGACGGCTGCGGCTTTGATTAAGAGGTTGGTGTT
>CM022488.1:4197943-4224139 GCA_011952105.1 Coreoperca whiteheadi | reverse complement strand
AGAGGGATCCCTCCTCTGTTGCTCTTCCTGAGGTTTCTATCATTTTTTTTCCCCTGTTAAAAGGGTTTTTTTGGGTAGTTTTTCCTTAATCGAATCGAGGGTCTAAGGACAGAGGGTGTCGTATGCTACAGATTGTGAAGCCCTTTGAGGCAAATGTGATTTGTGATACTGGGCTATATAAATAAAATTGAATTGAATTGAATTGAATTGAATTTAAATGGAGTAATGCAGCAATGTGTCTAAATGCAAGAGGGAAATGGCAATGGCAAAAAAATATATATATACATTGTTATTACACACTGTAAATCATTGTGAAACAACCACACATAGCTCTGGTGTCTAAGTATGATAAAGTTTATATATCATTTCAAAACAATGTCTTCTTATAGGTCAAGCTATTATATCTGCCTGAAGTGGGAGATGGAGATGATGACCAGCAGGTTAAGAGCCACGGTGATCAGAGAAATGGAGGAAAGCAGAACATAAATCAGCATGGCCTCAGTCGGAGGACGTGTAGGCTTTTTTGCAGGAGGAGTTTTGATGTGGAAAGCAGAGTTCAGCTCCTTCTGGGGTTTCCATTACCAGAGAGGAGAAGCTGCTCAGCTCTGGCAGCTTTCTGACCACAACTCTCTGTCACACAGCTCTTTTATCACTCTCCTCCCTTTGCCTCCTCCACACTACAGCTGACATTTTCTCTCACGTGGAGAATGATGTCCCTCCTCCCTCAGTCTTGCCTTTTCCCATGCTGTGTAGCTGCTCTCTTTTTTTGTTTTCAGTATTTCTCAAGGTCTCTTTAAATATAAAATCATATTTCCGTCTCCTCTTCCTAACATTTGAATAATATTCTGATATTGTTTTGAAATGTTTTGATATCAGTTTCTTGGCCACCTGGGGGCAAAAATCCTTAACAAACTGAACATTGCACACATGTTTGACATATTATGGTGTTGTACAGTTGTGGGTAACGTGTTATTAAAAAGTCACCTATTAAACAACCAGCAGCAACTTTTGCATTCATTTTGAGTCATGATTCTTGCCAACTGGTGAATTCACTCTCTTTTAGCTTCGTTTTGGAATATACCAACCCCTGAGAGAATTATCTGGCTCTTTATTGGGTAAATGCTACACTATGTTCTCCACTGGGTTGTTAACTTTGTCTGCTGTTTGGGGCTGCAGGTTTAATTTCCTGAAAACAATGCTGATGAGAGCAGTGAGACTAAGTGAGAACTGTAAAACCAAAACAATGAGCTGAAAGATGCAGAAATAATCTGTAGAGCTATGATTGATCTGTTAATCCCATATCTCACTGTCAGGGACAGCCATGACTTGTCCCTCTCGCTCAGCCCGGTATGCTAGTACAAGTAACTTGGCATTAAGAGCTCTCATTGTTGTTGCAACCGACTTGTAGGCCCTCTCAGCCTTTTCCCTTCGTAGCTGGACACGGGGGCTTGAAGTGATATAGAACACGCCTTTGTTACATATTTTTGAGAATAAAATTTATATATGAAGTTTGGTGAGTGAGGCTGAAAACACTGCTCTTACCCTACAGACCCCTCCTGGAGTTCAGGTTATCAACCCTAGGTCCTGCTGACAGAAGCTAAAATGGTGTGCTACACTGAGACGGGGGCTTTTAAGTGTACAACACGAGCAATGCTCATAATGAGTCCGGTGAGGCTAACGCTGCCAGGGCACATTCCAGCCTGAGCTGGGCGGCACACTGTGTGGGTGTTCTTAGCCAGTATTTTATACCTGCAGATGTACACCCTTGGTGGGGAATAAACAGACATAATGGGACGCTGAGTAGCCATAGCCAAAGGTGACCGCACTGTGTGAGGTAACCAGCAGTGTATTGCTGGGTTAATAACATTTCTGAAGCTTTGAGCTGGGAACACCTTCAGCCTGGTGGCTAGTGTTGTTGTTAGCGTGGTTTTAGCTAGTTAGCAAGTTGAAGGGTGATGTTTGGGCACAAACCAGTCACAGTGATAACAACTGTCTAGCTTGCTCTAACCGACAAGCTAAGATAAGTAGCATCTGGCATGTTGCTGTTACTTTGTGACAACTGTTTGTTGACAGCCTAGCGACTTGTCAGATAGCTGTGTGGCGACATTTCTGGACACTATGGTAAAGGAACCAGGATAAAACTACAACTGAGTTGGTTGGTGATAGGGCTCAGCAACCTGAGGTGTTAGCTCTGTCTGCAGACTGTTAAGCTAAACATGAACGTATACAAACGCATCAAGAACGAGCTTTCTGGGTGAAGCGAGAAGAGTTTTTAGAAGGACTGACATGGGCCTTGTTCAAACTGTCGTCTAAGATACATTTTTTGGCATTGTCAGATTGTATCCAGATTGACTTTAGAAAGTCTGGACAGCCAAAATCCACAATAAATGCGATTTTTGCAAATCGGATCCAAGCCACATTTCGAGGTGCTTTGAAATGCGATTCCAATTGGATTTCTACAGATGCATCTTAGTCCAGACACTCTGGATTTTGAAGTGTCTCACTAACAACACGATACACAAGGACGACGTCAAGTCCAGATTGACGGAAGTGCAAGTAGAGTGGCTCATGAATGCTCCTATAATACATCCATGGAGCAGCTGAGCAGAACCCATGCTGCGCGCTGGATCTCCTGGGTTAGTCTGGGGCAACAGAGGAGCTCTGCACTGCAACGTGACAGCGCAATTGTTTGGAGGGCGAGATGATGGATCTCCATAGTGCACGTACTGATGACTATGTTGTTACCACAGCAACCCATGCAGACAGGTTGGTGATGTCTGGACACACAAATCCGACCTGATCACTTGCAAATAACAATGTGGACAGTCATAATGTCCGCCCTATAGAGTGGGAGGATGTCCCCTTTACTATACATTTGTATAGCACCTGTCATAAATGAAATGACGGTCAAAGTGCTTTACAGATATGATCTCCACTGAAAATAAAATCTCTGTTTACCTTGATGAATAATTTGTTTCTTAAGCAATGATTGCATCATGTTTCAATGCGAGGACTCTCCATCAAGTTACAGTTAGTTTTTTTCTTTTCCCTTTGATTGCAGTGATGTCATCATGTGCCACTAATGAAAGCAGGTGTGAAAACTTTCTTATCCACAGAGGTATACAGCCATTAGCAGCATCTAATGGGCTACACTGAGAGTTGTTCAGTGTCCAGAGGCACATTAAATGGGAAAGATCCTAATAACAGAGTGTGTGTCTGTGCTTGTGTGCTTGTGTTATGCGTGCTGTGTAGCTGCTTATGGCCACAACACCTTGTGAGGTTATGTACAGTGAATGTGTATTTTGCAACTTGAAACACCTATGCAGATCAGCTGGTGGACATTGTGCTGTGCAATTGAGTCCACTACAGTATCCATGCTAACACTGTAAACATCCCTTGAAAATATGAATTCAATATGATCATAAGGCTGGTGTTTTGAGCCAATAGATCTCAGTGGTCCTATTCATTTAAATCCTGAACTTTGCTTTATCAAAAACACCATGGTATAGAATGGATTACCCAAAAAGGTATTAATAAAGACTATGATAAAACTGTATTCAGAAAAACCTCACAGTAAGAGAAGAAGAAGATAGATGATATATGGATAAATCAACCATTTACCAGAAAAACCCAGAGAACAACATCTAAAAATATGTCTGTCAAAACGTTCTGTTATAAATCACCACAAACTCGATTAACACACAATAATGTTCTACCATGCAAACAGTGAGAGGCCTATGACACACCGCTGCTAAACGGCCACCTATGATTTATGGGTTTGATAGATTGCGGTAAAAGACCACTTTGTTGTTTCCAAATAGATCTGTTGTCGTTTTATTTGATATCTTACCAATCATAGTTAAATTACCACCAACTGACCAGCGGTGTACTTATAATAACAGCAAGTCATGCATTCAGGTATTCATGGATATTCTTAATAGTATCATAGACTTTGTCAATAACTGGAAAACGTTCAATAAAAATGTTGGGAGCGTATACTGAGTTTGTGTCTAATGAAATGCTTTCTTTCTTATGACGCCAGCGAAGCGGAATGTTTCAGGGGTGTTTGTATAGATTGGAGGATTTTGGCAAAAATATATACACATGTATAAAGGCTAATTAATAAAAGCTGCGGTTCTGCTCCTCCTCTGTCTATTTGAAAAGATGCTTGTATGTATTTAAAGACCCATAAATGTCAGTCCTTATTTATCCAACATAAAAAAGTCAAAAACGCTTAAGCAGGGTGAATATCTTAAACAAACAAATACTGAATGAGGTTTGGAGATTTGTGTTAAGAAAAGCCCCAAAGTGAGTTATGTGCAGCATTAAAAGTTTTAAACAATTAATGATGGTATCCAAATCATTTTTTGACAGCTGTGCGTAAAAAAGGCAGTTATGGAGACGTCCGATTGTGCACCTCTGCCGACAAGTTAGCATGAGCCATAGATTGTATATAAAGATGGATGACACGTCTCCACTTCCTCCTACGGTACAAAAATGAAGCCAAAATAATCAGGATACAGGAGCGGCCATTTTGCACTGGTGATGTCATTTGAAGCCAGAGTCTGCACAGTAGTGATCATGTTTGGAGGTATTAAGTACCCGCACATACACCCGGATGACTCAATCGCAAGTGGGGGTCTGCTGTCAATCCTGACCTGAACCCCCCTTTTTATAGAATCAAATAACTAATTAAAACCAAACTTACATCATCAACATACATCTGCTTTATAAGAACTCCTTAAATAACAGAAAGTTTGAGTTTATAGTTTGGCCCCATCCACTAAAATGGAAGAGGTGGGGTTTATGACCTATACGGAAGCCAGCCACCAGCGAGCGATTGAGACGTTTTGGTTTCACTGTAGGGGAGCTGTCATCCATCTTTATATAAAGTCAATAGTCCCCAGCTTTAACGTCAACCGATTACCACATTGCTCCCAAGAACTTGGAATTTTGTCCAGTCCTCACAATATTTATCGCTAATAGCAGAAAAAGCCCTTAATAATAATAATTCTGTTGTTTTGGGGTTCCAACAATTTGAGGGTCTCTGAGGAACCAGGCTTCAGTATCTGAAGTGTAACATTGAGTTTAATAGATTGTCCAAACCAGGGATAGAAAAAGCATAGATCATAGGGTTTAGGATCTAGTAATTAAAATAGATCAGACCATATGGCAAAGGCAGCAGATGATTCACTCAGCAAATCCCTGCATTCCATCCAGTTTGGTTCCAACAATCACACCATACCTCTACAGGATCATAGTGGGACTGTCACCTTCCCTCTCAAAACTGATATGCATCTTTACAGAACAAGATACCATCAACTTTGCATGTCAGTATTGTCTAAAATGTGCAAATCACTAAGGAAGGCCCAGCCACACATTCTACTGAAACATACATTATTTAATGGAAGATTTACAGTATCCATGTTTGTGTGTTCACTTATCAAATATTGACTGGGGCTTTATTCCAGGTGCTTTAACAGCAGATGAAGCACTGAGCAAGTTATCTTGGCCTTTAAGTGTCACACAGAAATATAGGCAAAGGCATATTTCTATTCCATATACTGTATACACATGTGACCCCACCTTTAATGTAATGCAGAAAAGCCCTGCTAATTTCATCACAATAGTTCAGCAAACAGGTAAAATCAGAAAACTTACTAATGGCAGAAAAGGCCTGCTAATTTCAGTTTTTTTGGGTTCCAACACTCACAATTAAAACTGCAGGAACATGGTGGGACTGTGTACAAGTGCTTCAAGGACTTGGCTGATGCTTTAATACAGGCACTTTCACAGTCAATGGTTTTGCATGTTTGAAATGCTGCTAATCAAAGTATTTCTATCTCCAAAGTTGATCAAATCAGTACTGACTTTAAGGTCTTTTAAATGGTTGACTCAACATTAACGTGTTCAAATACATTTCCCCCAAGACAAGGCAGGTTTATTTGTACAGGACATTTCAACAACAAGGCAATTCAAAGTGCTTTACATAAAACATAAATGCAACATAGGACAATATAAAAAGACATTTAAAAACACCTAAAAAGAGTTAAATTGAAAATTAAAACAAGATAAAACAGGAGCGTAAATCTTAGTGCCGTATCAGAAATAAATTATTATTCAATTGAATAAAATACAGCGGCAAACAGAAAAGTCTTCAGCCTTGATTTTAAAAAACTGAGAGTTGCTGCAGACCTGCAGTTTTCTGGGAGTTTCCAGATATATGGTGCATAAAAACTAAAAGCTGCTTTTCCATGTTTAGTTTTGACTTTAGGGACAGAAAGCAGACCTGTCCCAGACGACATGAGAGGTCTGGATGGTTCGTAACGTAGCAGAAGATCAGAAATGTACTTTGGCCATAATTCCAGTGCTTTACAAACCAACAGTAGTACTTTAAAATCATTTTTTTGACAAACAGGAAGCCAGTTTAAAGACCTCAGAACTGGAGTGATGTGATCAACTTTCTTGGGCTTAGTGAGGACACGAGCAGCAGCGTTGTGAATCACCTACAGCTGTCTGATGCTGTAAAAACACCGTTACAGTAGTCAAGTCTACTGAAGATAAATGCATAAAAAAGTTTTTCCAAATCCTGCTGAGACATAAGTCCTTTAATCCTGGCTAAATTCTTAAAGTGGTAGTAGGCTGACTTTGTAATTGTCTTAATGTGGCTGTTGAAATTCAGGTCTGAGTTCATGACTACACCAAGACTTCTGGCTTGGTTTATGGTTTTTAACATTAACTGATTTAAGCTGAATTCTGACTTTTAATTGTTCCACCTTGGCTCCAAAAACAATTAATTCAGTTTTTATTTTGTTTAATTGAAGAGGATTCTGGCACATCCAATTGCTGATTTGTTCAATGCACTTACTCAGCGCTTGTATTGGACTAAAGTGCCCAGGTGACATTGTTGTGTAAATCTGTGTGTCGTCTGCATAATTATGATAATAACATAATAATTACAGTATGTTGGTATCACTGGAGCCAGGCTTCAGTATTTGAAGTGTAACAATGAGTATAATAGATTTTCTAAACCAGGGATAGAAAAAAGCATAGATCACAGGGTTTAGACAGGAGTTAAAATAGAACAGGCATATTACAAAGGCAGCAGATGAAGCATTGAGCAAGTTATCATGGCCTGTAAGTGTTACACAGAAATATGGACAGAGGCATATTAGAAACAAGACTATAACAACACCAAGAGTTCTGGCTGCTTTAATTTCCGACATCTTGGCAGTTACTTTCCCTGATTGCTGAAGTGTCACAGCTGCAATATGAGACCGCATGGCACGAGCCTGAGACACAGCCACCGCAAATACTCTCATATACAGAACTATGATGACAGTAATGGCAACAATGAAGGTCAAAATAAGATCTGCCAATTGTTCTATACGATTAACAACAATCATACATTCTCCAGAGCAGAAAATATACCTTCCTGGATGTTTCAGGTTATCCTTCAGCAGCACGCTGTGAAAGAAGAGAGAAAAGATCCAACACAAACAAAGACAGATTCGAACTCTTTTTGGAGTGACTTTGGTGGAGTAATGCAGAGGTTCACAAATGGCCACATACCGGTCCACGGCTATGAGCACCATGTGTCCTACTGAGGCAGAGGTTATAATGTACGCAAGATACAAATACAGAACACACATGACTTCACCGAGGAACCAGCAGCCGTCTATGAGAACAATTTGAAAGAACATGAGGAGGCCCACGAAGAAATCTGAAACAGCCAGAGAGAGGAGGAGGAGGTTGGTGGGGGTGTGGAGCTTCCTGGAGAGAGAGAGCAAAATCATCAACTGCTGTTCCAGCAGACTAAAACCATGACAAATTCAAAAGTATTTTCAGAAAAATTGATTTTTCTCTAACAATCATTTCTTTCTGTAAAGCTTGCTATAAATTGATGAAATATGTGGATACTTGAAATGTGAGATAGAGATGACGACCAGCAGGTTGAGTGTCACAGTGAGCAGCGAGATGAGGGACAGCACAATGTAAATAAGCATAGTGCCAGAGTGAGAAGGCTTTGGCTTAATCCTGCAGGAGGTGTTGAGTTGTGGAAAGCAGAGTTCAGTTCCCTCCATCATCAGAGAGACTGGAGGAGAGGAGAAGCTGCTGAGCTCTGGCAGATTTCTGACAAAAGCTCTCTGTCATATACTGTAACTTATCAAGTTGTTTGTCTCTCCTCTAAGATTTCCTTTTACCTGGGGACTGATGTCTCTCCTTCTTTGCTCTGTACATCATCTTCATTAGTCTCTCTGCAGTTGTATATGGAGGACTGAAACTGCCAAATTCAAACATATATGAATATATAAACAAATTAATCAATGCATTAATTAATATGCTATTATATGCACCAAAAATAATAAAAAAATAATAAATGTAAGCATTAATTAATTGTTAATTGTCACTTGTTAATCATTAATGTTAACAAGTGACATTAAATTATAATTCTGTTTTAATTTGCTTCTGTATTTATTTACCTTTGTGTCCCCTATTTACTTTCCAATTTATGTTTCCATTTTATTGATTAAGTAATTCATGTTTAAATGTATTTATATATTATTTTTCCATGTACATATAGATTCCCCTATTTATTTTCCAAAATAGATGTGGTTAATGCCACAAAATACCTGCTCATTTGCTGCCTCATTTGAATGAACCTTCCACCTGTTTGGGCCCCTCCTCCCACCTCTGCACCTTGTGATAAGTGCTGGGCACCAAAATACTACACAGACAGCAAAAGCGAATTTCAAGGTCAGGAAAATACCAAACTGTCAGAGTGCTGCTTGCATTAGTCGTTGTGCCACAACGAAAATAGGGTCCAAAATTGTGAAGGTTTGATGAACTATGCTCCATCAGATTTGATAACAGTGACAGATGACATCTCTAATCTTAAACTGGGCATAAATAACTGTAAGGATGCAGCAGGATGAATTAGGCCTGTGATTAAGTTCCTGTTGTGTTTAACAACAACAGAAAAACAAAAAGCTCATTTAATATTCCTTTTTATTGATTATGCACTACCATAATAAAAGCAGTTAAAGCATATAGCATGTTGCTGGTCCAACAATTCCCACATTGTTTGCAAAACCTTTCAGTTTTATCCAAGCCTGGTCAGATGATTGCTTGCAATTAGCATTAAAGCCCTGCATTCATTCCATTTTGGCCTTGGGTTCCAACAATCACACCAAAACTCTTCAGGAACATGGTGGGACTGTCACCTTCCCTCTCAAAATTGATATGCATCTTTACAGAACACGATACCATCAATTTTGCTTGTCGGCATTGTCTATATTTTGGAATTCTACTAAGGAAGGCCCAGCCACACACTATACTGAAACATATTTCATGCAAGATTTGCTCAGATATCTTACAGTATCCATGTTTATGTTTTCACTTATCAAGTATTGGCTGGTGCTTTCTTCCAGGCGCTCACACAGTTAATGATCATTTTCACCATCTCAGGGTAAACACCCCTAGGAACCCAAAAGAATACCAAACAAATTTAAGGCAAGAGAAAGATCACTGTGTATGTGTGTGTATTACATTGTTAATTACAATTGTGCTGTTATAGATTCACAATAATGATATCTTGGGTCAGTCCGATTCTCAATGAAACCCATTGAAGAAAAACAAAGACGTCAGCCTGCAGCCTATGGAGTCCGGCATTAGCGGAAAGAAGACTGAATGCAAGTTCCACCCCTCCTTCCTAACAGTGACGAAGGGCAGGTTTCCTATTAGGGTCAGGAACATCCGCCCAGTTTCCATAACCGGTAACCGGTTCCAGATAGAGACTAATGTTTCTGTTGTTTTCCATAAGCATATATTAGAAGACAAAGATGTTACTCTTAAAGAAGTAAGCCTGGGAGTTGTGGAATTGGGCCTTGTTGATGTTGGCCAAGAGCCCAGTGAAGCAGTTAGGCTATTGAAGGAACCCTAGTTTCCCCTTAATTAGCTGGTCGAGGTACTCCAGAAATGGCAGCTTGTCTCTACCAGCCATAAGGAGGACTATGGGTGCACTGACAAAGCCGAGCACAGAATCCCAACAGGTAATTGAGAACCTATTAGGGAGAGGTATAGGCCTGTATCTCCTACCCTCTACAAGAAGATTCTCAACGTGTTACAAGAAATGCTGGAAGGAGGTAATATAAGGGAGAGAAGTAGCCCCTGGGCTGCAACCATTATACTAGTCTAGATGAAGTGCAGAGCTTGGTGATTTTGTGTAGACTATCACAAACTCAATAGCATCAGTGATCCAAACTGAGTGACGCTATCAATAAAAGATATTTTGCTTTTTCTGCTAATATTCTTAAATTTTCCCATTTACATGTTTGTGCTTCTATGTGAATATATTCAGGAACTGGCCATACCAGGGTGCAGGTTTTACCCTGCCTGACACACAGCTCTACTCTGCAGTGCAAGTAGACATCAACAGCCCTGCCAGAGAACTGGAACGTGTTAAAAGAGAAGTAGTTGGACGCTCCCACTCTATTGCCCTCCACCTTCACCGTCTGATCAGTAGGGTTAGAGCAGCTGCTCAAAAACAGGAAAGCAGACATAAGAGGGACTTTCCAGCAACAACAAAGACAGGTTTAATCACCATGAGCATTGCTGTGTGTCTCATCATCATAATTTCAAATGATTTTCTCCTCTACTGATTTAGATTTCATGTTTTTATCAGAATCCTGGTTACGTCTTGGTGATCACAGTCAGTTTGCTGAATTGTGCCCTCCAGATTATGACTACCGACCTTTTAAATATCACAAATTCTTTTAAATTTCAACAGCATGTGTCTGGTCAAACTCATTCCTGTGGCCAAACTTTACTTTCTCTGCACTTATTTCTTCCCATCAGCACAACCCGAGATTCCTATTCAAAACTGTCGAACAGTTAGTTAACCCAGCCTCTCCTTGTGCCTCTGCTGATTGTGATGCTGATTGTGAAAAGCACTTTCCTGTCACATCATGTCATCATTTTCCCATATCAGTTATGGTGTGCTTCAAGGTTCAATTCTGGAATTACTACTATTCTCCCAATATATGCTCCCCTTGGGTGATGTCATCCATAAACATGGGATTTCTTTTCTTTTCTATGTGGATGACACACAGTTGTACCTCCCAGTCAAGCCCACTGATGATGAGTTCTCTACACAAAACTGGATGTTAAGTTCAACTCCAATAAAACAGAAATGCTTTCCATTGGGCCCCAATATATCACAAAACAAATACTGCCATCTACTAGCTACCTGTCAAATCATATCAAGCCTGTTGCAAGAAATCTGTCCTGTTTGATAGCAATTTATGTTTTGAGCAACATATCACTAAGCTTGGCCAATCATATTTTTATCACCTAAGACATAGTGCAAAAACACAATCTGTTTTTAAGGGGCCATGTGTACTTTTTAGTTGCCTTTAGTGGTGAGGCTTCAGATTGCAACCACTACCTTCCCAAACGTGGGTACATGCATGTGCTCGAACTCATGAGCGAGCACTCTGGATATCGACCAAAACACAGATGTGAAACAGAGGCGATGGCATTTTACAACACGCTGGAAACTCAAGGAATCTCCCACTGCAGCGTTACAGTAATATTGTTATCAGTGTTGCCACGGTTACAGCTTATGCTGAAAACGTGACTTGTCGCATACGTGAGCATGCCGGTTTCAATGTTCTATTGACATCATTACGCTACCGACAGCGATCCATTGCTTTTTCACAAACAATTCATAGAACTGAACAGTGCTTTTATATTATTTCCGTGAACCTATAACCATTTCTTTCCCCTAGTAACCAATTTAGTTACTAGGTGAATACATCCAACTCTGAAACAGGAGGTAAGACCCAAACCACTGACCTCAACGACATACAAAACAGAACACAGAACCTATCATCATTATAGCCCTTCATTGCAAGAAGTTTGAACATATCCAAACGTCATGAGTTTATCCAGGTTCATGGCAAAATAGCTACCAGAATCTGTAGTGCCCCCACTTCATGTCCGTGTCATGGCTGTCCCAAAAAGGCAGCTGTGGTTGTGCATTGCTTTGCTGTTTCCCAATACAGAGCATCGTGTAAATTGTCTTTGGAGAAATGTTTAGAAGAAAGAAGAATAAGATGAAATACAAGGAAAAGTCCGATGAGACAGATGAAAAAGTGATTAAAGAAGGGAGAAGTTCAGTACCTGCTACTGAAAAAAAAATGTCACCAGAGAGAAAGAGGGAGGAGGGATGTGGAGGAAGAAAAGAGATAAATCATTTATATGACCGAGGGCTTCAGGCAGAAATCTGACAGAGCTCAGCAGCTTCTCGTCGCCTCCTCTTTCTGATGATGAAAGCCCTTGAAGAAGATGAACTCTGCTTTCCACAACTTCCCAACTCCTCCTGCAGGAAGACCATGCATCCTTACGCTGTATCCATGGCCACTTACATTATCCTGTCCTCCATCTCTCTGCTCACTGTGATTCTCAACCTGCTGGTCATCATCGCCATCTCACACTACAAGTAGACACATATTTTATCAATTTGTAAAACCGGTAGCTGTAGAGAAAGAAATGGTTCACGGAAATGCCAGATCTCAGACTGTGAGGGAAAAGGGTCTTGTTTCTAAACAATGTTTTTTTGTGTGTCCGTCACGGCTATCTGCTGGAATAACAATTGATATTACAAATAATTATAAGTATGTTGCTTTCTCATTTTTCCAGGCAGCTCAACAGCCCCACCAACCTCCTCCTCCTCTCTCTGGCTGTCTCCGATTTCTTCGTGGGTTTCCTCATGTTCTTCCACATTGTCCTCATAGATGGCTGCTGGTTCCTCGGCGACCTGATGTGCATCCTGTATTATGTTTTGTACTATATTATTACCTCTGTCTCAATAGGAACCATGGTGCTTATATCGGTTGACCGCTATGTGGCTATTTGTGACCCTCTGCATTACTCCGCCAAAGTCACTCACAAAAGAGTTAAGACCTGTAACTGTCTGTGTTGGATGGGTTCTGCTCTCTTTCACAGTGTGCTGCTGATGGATAACCTGGGACAACCAGGCAGGTATAATTCCTGCTTTGGAGAGTGTGTGGTTGTTATTCATTACATTTCGGGACTTGCAGATCTTTTTGTGTCTTTTATTGGTCCTGTCGCTGTCCTTGTAGTTCTGTACATGAGAGTGTTAGTGGTGGCTGTGTCTCAGGCTCGTGCCATGCAGTCTCATATTGCAGCCGTCACTCTCCAGCGTTCAGTCAAAATAACTGCTAAGAAATCTGAGATAAAAGCAGCCGGGACGCTCGGTGTTGTTATTGTCGTGTTTCTAATATGTGTCTGCCCATTTTTTTGTGTTGCACTTACAGGCCACGACACCTTTCTCAGTGCTTCATCTGCTGCTATTGTACTATTCCTGTTCTATTTAAATTCCTTTCTAAACCCTATGATCTACGCTTTTTTCTACCCGTGGTTCAGAAAATCTATTAAACTCATTGTTACACTTAAGATACTGCAGGCAGATTCCTGTGACACCAACATACTGTAGAAGTGTGACATGTAAAGAAATGCATTTGGCACTTTTGTGGCCAACGTAATCTATAGCAACGTTGTTAGGTCACTGAAATGTGACATTGTCTGTGAAGAGAAATCATTTCTTCATGTGGTTGAGTCAGTGAACTACAAAATGTATGTGTGAGAAAACTCAAAAAGGGATACTGTACCTTTCATGTTTTGACTTCATGAGCCTGTATCATTTCTATCCCTCCCTAGTTTATTTACATCAGTGAAAAATAATTCAATATTGTGTGCATTGGAGGGATACTTACTAGGACCATTACTGTGTTTAGTCACAGACACTGCTTCATCTAAGCTGTAAATTAAACTTTAAATGTGTATTTTCGTTTTCTAAAACAATGACAGACACTATCTGATCTGTCTTTTCTGTCTGAAATTTTTTTTAAACAAAGTTTCATCGCTACTGATACCACTGGTTAGTCCCACTGTAAATGAATAAGGATCAAAAAATGGCTTATTCTATTACAAAAGGCTGGTAATGGTAATGTTCATAAACTGTGGTATGGAAGTATTACATTGTAAAGCTGTATTTGCCTGAACTTGATACAACTGTTACAGCAGACACGGACGAAACAGATGTTCAATAATAATGATAGTAAGACTAAATATATTTTATTTTACTGCATTTTAGTATTTTAGTAACAGGGTCACTTTCCTCCTTAAGTCTTTGAATGTAAAACTGTATGTGAAAAACTGAATTTTAGTAAATGTGATATGAAAGACTTTATAAAAAGAGGTTTTCAAAAGGAACTGAAATCATGTTATTGATCTGACTGATCTAAGATGCGTACAGTATGCCAGAGCATTCCTGGGGGTCATGAGCTCAGGAACAGAATGCCAGATGGTGAAAAGTTAGTAATATCATAGGATAACTAATTGAAATAGGATTTAGCAAGAGACATTAATCCGATTTCTGATATTCTTTGGAAATGGTACAGACACAAGATACAGACACAAGCAAGAGATTTCTGCTTTGATCGCATTGTTCACATTTTTGCATAACCCGTTAAAACCTAGAGGCCTTGACAATATTTCACCCTCAAATAATCTGGGTTTATTAATTCTATTTAAAATCACATATATCCTCTAGTACACTGAAGCAAAATGAAAGCTTAAAAAGTGTTCACCCATGATAATCATCAAGGTGACAATATCAAATGTAATTCTGTGTATTATTGTAATAGATAAATAAAATAAGAATAGATTTTAACTGACGTCCTGCAAAACTCCTGTAAATAAAATAGTTTTTCATCAATTTTTTTTTATAGAGACCAAATATGACTGTTGAAGATGTATTAACCAAAAGAGTCAGGGCATAAGCAACAATATCATCTGTACCCTTGATGTGACATATAGCATATTCAAATCAGCATCAGCCCACAGCTGGGAGGTCTCAACTCCCCGCGGAGCAGCAAGCACAGTTGCCGAAAACAGCAGGATTAACAGATATTATCCTGATGCTCAGGAGACCAAATAGGCCTATTTCCACAGGAGACATTTTGACATGTCACAGTAGGAAAAGCTCAGGTGTAAATTCAATTAATCAGGGGTGAATTCAGTTTCAGGATCCTGCTATTGTATGCTCGTTCACAGTCACAGTATCATGGCTTACAGCGACATCTGAATAGACCAGAGCCCTTGTTAATGTTATTAATAACACCTGCGCTTTTTCTACTGTGACATGTCCAAATGTCTGTGGTGGAAAAAGCAATATGTACTCAGTGGTGCCACTTCACAGGAAAAAATACAGTAATATTCTTCCATTCCATGCAGGCACAAAACAACTTTTTAGTAGATGGCGTTAGATACGCCTTAATGGTTCAGATCTTTGAAGCAACTCGCTGCAACTGCCCCACTTTAGCCCAGACATTCCGACACGTCATAGCAGGAAAATCGCAGTTGTAATTAATAAGAGTAACGATGGCTGCATTCCTGTTCCAGGGTATTGGTATTGTGCATGCTGGCTTACTGGAATAACATTATTATTTACACCTGCGCTTTTCCTGTTACATTATGAGGTGCAGGACTTTAAGTACTTAGGGTCAACGGTTCAGAGCAATGGAGACTGTGGAAAAGAGGTGAAGAGGCGAGTGCAAGCAGGTTGGAACGGGTGGAGAAAAGTGTCAGGTGTGTTGTGTGATAAAAGAGTATCAGCAAGAATGAAAGGAAAGGTGTTCAAGACGGTGGTGAGACCAGCGATGTTGTACAGCTTAGAGACAGTGGCACTGAAGAAAGGACAAGAGGCAGAGCTGGAGGTGGCAGAGCTTAAGATGTTGAGGTTCTCTTTGGGAGTGACGAGGATGGACAGGATCAGGAACGAGTACATCAGAGGGACAGCTCATGTTAGATGTTTCGGAGATAAAGCCAGAGAGGCCAGATTGAGGTGGTTTGGACACGTTCAGAGGAGAGACTGTGAATATATTGGTAGAAGGATGCTGAGGTTGGAGCTGCCAGGCAGGAGGTCTAGAGGAAGACCAAAGAGGAGATTTATGGATGTAGTGAGAGAGGACATGAAGTTAATTGGTGTGAGTGAAGAGGATGCAGAGGACAGGGTTAGATGGAGGCGCATGATTCGCTGTGGCGACCCCTGAAAGGGAGCAGCCGAAAGGAAAAGAAGATACAAATGTCTGCTGTGAAAAAGCTCGTTTCACATCTGACGTATCCAACAAAGCTACACACTGTATGTATAAAATAGTGCAGTGTGTGTTACTTTAAGGCCATGCGTCTGACTTTCAGATCAGATTTTTCTGACTTTCAGGTGTGCACAAATGTAGCAGGTGAATAACGCAGTAGTAATGGCGCGACAGTGTAACTAAAGACCTGTAGGGGTGATGAAAGAGCAAATCTCTCTTGCGTGTTTAGGAAGATGAACTTGCCAACATCCTTTCAGGGGGCCCTTCACACATTTTACAAAGTCAAAGTAAATGTACATTAGTACTGTGCTACATCTCATTTGATGTTGTATAATGTCTTTTGTGGCTTTTGAGGAAGCTTTGGTTGGAACTGGTTGGAATCTTTTCCTGTAGCAGTGTTAACTGTAGCGTCCAGCTTCAGGCAACATTGAGAAGGCCAGGATAGAGAAAAGGGCTCAGCAATACTATTATCCAGACTGAAGTTCACATTTAAGGGGCAAGGGACATCTACGGAAATTAGCATGCTAACCTGCTAGCCCTGGCCCGTTCTGTGTTGTAATGCCACTTGTGCCTCAATAGAGCGATAACATAGCTCAGGTAGTTCCACCTGGGAGACGTGTGCGAGTGGCTAGTTCGCCACGTTACACAACTTAGCTTTTTTAGTCTATTAAATAAACAAAATAATCTTAAAAAATCTATTTTCCTTATCAAACAAAAAATACAACCGTACACCTTCTGATTTCACATTTCTCTCTCTTATCGAAGTGAGACCGGCTTAATTGCCTTATTGTTAACTCATCATAAAACACACATCATTCAAACTCAACAGAAACAAAATGAAAGTCTCCCTGGGAGGTATCATTCACTTGCGATCTCTGATAAGATCTTATTGGTATCGTGAAACCAATACTGTATAGTGAGGCACTAGAAAAAGTAAACATTTTGTTTACCTGTGTATTTGCCTGAGGAAGAGCTACTCAGAGTTTGCAACGTTGCGAATAAATGATAGCTCCTAGGGAGATTCATAACTACTCAGTGTGCAGGTAAATCTGATTAAAATGTGAAATCTAACATTTTCTGTCAGTAATAAAGACAAAAAGGGCAGAGTCTTGCAGGGAGCCACTTTTCCAAAACCCGACCCACCCTGCATCAGCAACACTCAGTGACCCATTGCTAACAATTCTTTTAATAGACACACGACCCAGTGCTTAATCGAATGCAAAGGCTGCACGCTTTCTATATCTTGAGCTTATCCAGCAGGAAAAGTAGTGCTGTTGAACATCAGGCGAGAGAAATTAAACACACAGTCACCTTTCACAATTTTTTAAAATCATGGCTGTTAACTAGCTGTTGGGATAAAAACAGTTACAGTGGCAAAGTCAAAGGGCAACACTTTACTTGAATTCCCCGTTTTTGCATTCATAAGCAACATTTAATAACTGGTTTATAACAAAGATAATGGATGGCAATATAGTAAAACAGAGAGGTAATAATATAATATAATAATGTTTGTATAAAGCTTATAAATGCTAAATAAGATAAATAGCCAAGATAGCCAAGTTGTATATACAAGGGTTTATTTCAGGCTTGGTTTCAGGTTTCAACCAACTGCTGGTTAATATACATGTTTTTGATGGTGGGGGAAGCCGGAGCACACAGACATGGGGACAGCATGCAAACTCCACACAGAAAGGCCCGGCCCCAGCCAGGGTTTGAACCCAGGACAACTACAACTGCGAGGTGACGGTGCTAACCACTGAGCCACCGTGTTATAAGTGGTGGCTATGTACAGTGTATGCATGTAAACATGAATAAATGCAGTGTATACAGCGTGCATGATGATATGTATGATATGTTAAACTATACACTCACGGGGGAAGTAGAAGGGGTTACAGTTTATCGAAATTCAGAATGAGGCCTGTCTTTTGAGTCAAAAGTGTCACCTATTCAGTGTTGAACCAGCTGTGAAAGACACAGTGACAATCTCCCCTTCTGTTCCTGAGTTAAGGTCATTTCAGAGGGGGAGCGACTGACGCGCCATTTTCAATGAGAGGCGAGCGGGCAGGTAAGGAGGGCAATCTGACAGGCGGCGCGACAAGCGGGTGTAATCCCGCAAAACTGTCGGCCGTGCTCATCTCACGCACACGCCCGCTGCCAGAGTTCAATTGTCTTGAACTTTTTTCTATATAACACGCAGTACGACCAATGGACGAGGGACTAGACACACACACGCACACACACACACACACACACACACGCACTTTCTGCCCGACTAACCCAAGCCCGTGAGACTGGATTCGTGTCAAGCACTTAGCGAAAACAAGCTTCCACATACTGTAGTTGCAGCTCTCTTATGAGTCGCGCTCGTCAAGGATTCACACCTTCTTGCATTAATGTCAGATGACTGCAAGCTCAAATCGCTGAGGGAGCTCTCCAATCAGAGGTGTTAAGAAAAACACCCATATTCCAGGGTAAACATATGACGTCAAATCCACACATCAGCACATGACGCAGCCTCAGCTGACGAGACCAACAGTTAAACACAGTACTCACTAAACTCATTAATGTAGGTCTCCAAAATGGACAGTGACAGTCGGATTTCATGGCGTTGTTACTTCTTAAATACCGTGTCAGAATAACTCCATGCTCTGATTGATGCCTCAATCGTGCATACTATAGTAATGTATTTCTAATATTGTAAAATCCTTCAACAAGCCACGCGCAAGCCCTTGTGACCTGCAGTCCATCAGAAGAGGCCTTGTGAAGCCCTGTGAATTCTACTGTTTAATCAAATGTAAAGGCCGCACACTCTCAATTTCTTGAGCTTATCCAGCAAGAAAAGCAGTGATGTTTAATATCAGGTGAGAGAAACTAAACACGCAGTCACCTTTCACAATTTCTTCAAATCATGGGTGTTAACTAGCTGTTGGGATAAAAACAGTAACAGTGGCAAAGTCAAAAGGCAACACTTTACTTCAATTCCCTGTTTTTGCATTCATAAGCACCATTTAATACCAGCTTTATAACACAGATAATGGATGACAATAAAGTAAATCACAGAGGTTATAATAATAATATATATATATATATATATATATATAATAATGTTTTTATAAAGCTTATAAATGCTAAATAAGAGGCCTTAAAGCAAAGTGGTTTTTTTTTACAGGGGTTTATTTCAGACTTGCTGCTGTTGGTTGAAA
Source organism: Coreoperca whiteheadi (assembly GCA_011952105.1). Taxonomy (NCBI): domain Eukaryota; kingdom Metazoa; phylum Chordata; class Actinopteri; order Centrarchiformes; family Sinipercidae; genus Coreoperca; species Coreoperca whiteheadi. The sequence goes on along the minus strand of CM022488.1, from coordinate 4,204,755 downwards.
CTTGATTTGAGATGAGTTTTTTTTTCTTCATGGCGGCGATGAACAGGCCAAAAACATAATATGGTTATCCCTAATTCAAGGTAAATGTGAAGGCTATTTCTTCAGCATTTGACATTGACTAGCTGTCCAACAAGATATGTCGGTCGCACCACACAGAGGCTCTGACTGAGGGCCAATAATAGGGCACCAGTCCAGGCCAGGCAATGGAAAGGTGGCACATTGTATTATAAGTTACTGCATATAACACCATATTAAGAGAATCGAGAGAAGAGGAAAGTATAATCAAACTCGCTGTAGATTTCTGTGACATGCACTTTATAGACTAGGCTACAAGTAGCATTTTTTTTTTTTTACAGACTTTTTGATTTGTAAATTAAGTGTCATTAATGAACACTTTATTTCTTCTTCACAGAAAAGTTGTCACGTCAATACCAACACGGTCTCTCTTTACAGTATTTTGGCATCACAGGAGTCCGGCTGAAGTGTCATAAATGTAACAATGAGCTTAAAAGTTTTTAGAAACCAGGGGAAGCAACATTGAATCGCGTGTGGAAGAGGAAGTCTTGGCCTGGATATCTGTTGTCCTTTATCCAAAAACATCCCCTGGCTACTCTTGTATGGAATGCCATTTGAGTTACTATTAAATTTTAAAAATACAGACATAAAGATGCCTATAAAATTCATATGTATGGCTATGAAATAACTAAATGAGTGAATAAAGTTCAATAAACAAATAAATACGTTTTTATTTCACAAAAGATGTTTTTCAGAGGACTAGTTTTATTTATTTCATGGGACTTTTATTTCATAATGCCACATTCGTGTCCATCTGTTATATTCCAAATTAAGGTGGCGTGGTTATCTCACAGAGCAACAAGCCCGGACACATCCTCGGAGCCGACGGAGGCCACTTGGCAGCCTGACAACGAGACAGGGAATCATACAGTAGCTAAGTACCAGGTGGTCTTCTTGCTGGGTTTTGCTCCTGGCGCCCCTGGCATCCAGGCTCCACCTCAACACCTCTGACTGTGAGGTTTCAGGTTGGCAAATTCCGGGCAATAGACAGGGGGAAAAAAATGTAGCTAGCTAATTGCTAGCTGGTGTTTGCAGACTGCACTGAATTCTGATGGTTAACGTTAGCTTGCACTCAAGGCATCAGCCCAAGGATTGGTACTTGATGTCACCATCATACGGAAGTGCTTCTGTCGGCTACACATACACGCCCGAGTATGATGGTGGCGTCACTAACCGATCCTTTGCGGTTGTATTTCAGACCACAGCAGAAAGCTCCGCCGCGTTGTAGCTTCGGAAACGCTCAAGTTTACTTGAAATGCTTGGGTAAATGTAACGTTAGCTTGTGTGGACGCTACCCCTACTTGATCAATAAAAGAGCTAAGCTAATGAAAAGCTATTTGATTTAGAAAACAATGAAGCTACCACCACGCTACTGAGAAATGTAGTTAAACTCATAATGCCACTACTTGTAGCCCCGCTACTGCCCAACACAGGTCTCCAGGATCTTCTGCAGGTTCTAGCGCTGGCTGACGACACACTTGGGCAAGGACATGCTACACATTGTTAGATCAGTTAGATTCTCCACAATTTAATTGTTCAACATTTTACAGAAACCACGAGCACCAGAGTATAATTCCATTTTTGTTGACGCAACCCTGCCCCCTGAATCAGCACAGCGGAGCTCTATGATCAATGGAATTGGACAGAGCTGTCAAATTACATTGGCAGAAAGTCTAGTCCTTACTGATCCAGGTATCCCTACCTATTTGTCTCATCATGATCATGAGTGGCAAAGCCCTCAGATGAAAATATATTTTGCAGGGAATAGGTTAAAAAAAAACAGCATGTTAATGACGGTGCAGTTTCACTGCAGAGGTTGGAAAATCAAACATGTGCTGGGCAGCAGATCTGATGGCCGCAAGAGGACACTAGTCTGTTATTGTCCATTCACCCTCCATTGGAATGAAAGTGACTGAATGACTGAATGAATTTGCACTCGGGGTACGTAACACACATAGTAAATCCCAGAGCTCACGTGGTTACGTGTCAGTGCAACAGTGCCTGGCACAGCATCACCATGCAGCGAAGATAGAGTATAGTAGGTGTCTGCTAATGTCTGTGGGTCACAGACTGATACGTCATGTATAAAATAGGAAACTATTTCCTACACTGTTTTTCTGATGTGGCTATGAGCACCTTCAAATTTTAGCCAGAAACTGGGACTTTCACCTCATCGTTGTTTTCAAATCACCTGTGCTTGAGTACACAGCCAGCACAAAAAGAAATATCGCGGCCCCTCATAAGTTAGAAACCGCACTGTAAATAAAAGAGGGGGTGCTTTGCCCAAAATAAATGAAAACGAACAAACCCTAAGTTGCTTCACTGTTGCAGTGAAAATTAAAACAGTCATTCTTAGAGAATGTTATATTGTAACATACACAATGTAACACACATGCGGTATATGATCTGCATTATTCCATTATTCGTCACCATGTCCAAGTACATTTTTCTGTTCACGCTGAGGGTCTAATTTCAAGCACAATGCAGAGACTCTCTACAGTATGTTGGCCTCACAGGAGCCAGGCTTCAGTATCTTAAGTGTGACGATGAGCCTGACTGATTTTCCAAACCACGGGTAACAAAAAGCATAGATGACAGGGTTCAGACAGGAGTTAAAATAGAACAAACATATTACAAAGGCAGCAGATGAAGCATTGAGCAAGTTGTCTTGGCCCGTGAGAGCGACACAATAATATGGGCAGAGACATATGAGAAACAAAGCTACAACAACGCCAAGAGTCCTGGCTGCTTTCATTTCAGATTTTTTAGGAGTTGCTTTCACTGACTGCTGGAGTGTGACAGCAGCAATATGAGACCGCATGGCACGAGCCTGAGACACAGCCGCCGCAAACACTCTCACATACAGAACAACAATAACAGTAATGGGAACAACGAAGGAAAAGATTACGTCTGCCAGGCCAGCAGTGTAGCTAATGAAAAATACACACTCTCCAAAGCAGGAGTTATATCTGCCTGGCTGTTTCAGAATATCCTTCAGAATCAGACTTTGAAAGATTACGGAGCATATCCAACACAGAGAAACGCAGACTTGGGCTCTTCTTTGTGTGATTTCGGTGGAGTAATGCAGAGGATGACAAATAGCCACGTAGCGGTCAACAGATATAATCACCATGGTTCCTACTGAGGCAGAGGTAATAATGTACGCTAGATACTGATACAGAGCACACATGAGGTCACCGAGGAACCAGCAGCCGTCTATGAGCACAATTTGAAAGAACATGAGGAGGCCCACGAAGAAATCGGAGACAGCCAGAGAGAGGAGGAGGAGGTTGGTGGGGGTGTGGAGCTTCCTGGGGAGGAAGACCAGCAATACATGTATCATTAGTTAGATTATCAATAGAGAAAGCACTGATATACAGTATTTGAAAGATTTACTCTTTTCCTCACAGTTTAAGAGCAGGCTATACTTTATAATACTATCTACCACTTTCGTAAATTAATGAAATATTTGGCAACCTGAAGTGAGAAATAGAGATGATGAGAAGCAGGTTAAGAGCTGCAGTGAGCAGAGAGATGGAGGACAGCAGGGCGTAAATTAGCATGGCCTCAAAGTGAGGACGCACTGGCTTCCTGCAGGAGGTGTTGAGGAGTTGTGGAAAGCAGAGTTCACTTCCCTCCATGGTCTCCATCACCAGAGAGAGGAGCTCTGCTGAACTCTGGCAGCTTCTTTGACCAAAGCTTTCTGTCGTACAGCTGATTTATCTCTAGCCTCCCTGCCCTCCCCTCCTTCCTCCACACCTCTGCGGCTGTTTTTCTCTCCGTAGAGATTGGCGTACTCTGCCCTCTGTGCTCATCTTCCTCACACTCAGTCTTCATCCTTTCCTTCCCCCCATGCCTTCCATCGACAGTTCCTGCCCTGACGTTTACTCTTCCTCTTTTTCCCTTTCCATCCTCTCCTGATTATGTTACTCATCCTTGCTAGTAAAGAAAAATGTTGCCAACCAGAATCAGAATCAGAGTGTGAAGGAAGTTGACTCTGGTTTTAAGTTGCTCTGTATGTACTTACACAGAACACTATACATCCAGCTAAGGACAAGGGCAACAAAGCTCAACAAATATTGCTAAAACTGAAGAGAACTATAATTTACATGCGAGTAGGTGAAAAATAGGTAAAGCAATGACCAACAACATACAATGTATATACAAGTCAAGTGTTCTGTAGATTGTAAACAGATACAAATAGTGCCAAGGAATAAATACTGAATGGATAAAGTACTAGATTACTTTAAATATTATTATATATACATTAATGAGAATTAGAATTATTCTTTATTGTCACATACACAGTACAGAGTCTAGTGAAACTCGATCTCTGCATTTAACCCCTCCTAAGTATTAGGAGCAGTGGGCAGTGACCAACTCCAGTTCTAAGTGCCAGTGCCTTGGTCAAGCGCACTGACAGGAGCATTGACCTAATATACATGTTTTTGAAGGTGGGGGAAGCCGGAGCACACAGACACGGGGAGAGCATGCAAACTCCACACAGAAAGGCCCTGCCCCAGCCAGGGTTTGAACCCAGGACAACTACAACTGCGAGGTGACGGTGCTAACCACTGAGCCACGGTTTATCGAAGCTCAGAACGAGGCAGGAAGTGAAGGGCAGGATGGCCGAGATGGAGGAAAGCCCCGAACTGTGCTAGTTATTGTTTACTCATCGTGTCGTCCCAGTCAACATGTGTGTAAAATCCAGAGGTGTCGAGTAAGGCTTAAGTAAGGTAACGAAGTATTTGTGCTTCGTTACCTTACTTAAGCAGAACTTTGGGGTATCTATACTTTACTGGAGTAATTATTTTTCAGCCGACTTTTTACTTTCTACTCCTTACATTTTTAAAAAATAGCCTCGTTACCTCTATTTCATTTCGTCTTACTTTCATTCCGGCTTGTCGGCATGAAAAAACCCAACCCAAAAACCTATCCAGATAAATCGTGCCGTCCGGATAGAGCGAATTTGATTGCGGTTGGATGAGAAGTATACACGTATATATACATATATGTACATATGTCTATATCGCCCCACAACTCAACTCAAAAAAACAGAGACAGTTACTGTGTATGTAGCCGTCTAATAAACTGTTATCAATCAGTAGATTTTCCCAGTGTATCATGAATCATGTTGGATTTGTGTGTACCAAAGCAATACTCATGTGTATTCTTATTAGGGCTTGTCTTACATAAGAGCGGCTATACTTCATTTTTAGTAGGTGGACATAGTTGGCTGCTGTGGCTGAGAGAAAGAATTATGTCATAGATTTACCTGTACATGTTTTTTTCTAACTCATTCATCCTATTGCAGGGCCTTTGTTTAGTTGATGCTTTAGTTTTCTGTATCTTCCGTATCTATATAGATATATATACCATTCTGACACCCTTTTGGTTTGCACGCAATCCATCGCACCTGCGCGGCACAAATCCCGTCACACTCCGGCAGGGACATAGCCAGTGTTGGGGTCGTTATACTGTTAGTGTGTTATGCTAACAAAATAGCGACTTGCCGTATGCTCTTCTCTACGGTGGCCGACGAGGGCAAATGCACTGCAACTTAAGAAAACACATGCAAATAGACAAAACAGTCAAATTAATGAAGATGTTTTCTTAATTTGCTTGTTTTTTTGTCTGTCTTTCACACACACACACCGACACACTTTCTGCCCGACTAACCCAAGCCCGTGAGACTGGATTCGTGTCAAGCACTCAGCGAATACAAGCTTCCACAACTATAGTTGCAGCTCTCTTATGAGTCGCGCTCGTCAAGGATTCACACCTTCTTGCATTAATGTCAGATGACTGCGAGCTCAAATCGCTGAGGGAGCTCTCCAATCAGAGGTGTTAAGAAAAACACCCATATTCCAGGGTAAACATATGACGTCAAATCCACACATCAGCACATGACGCAGCCTCAGCTGACGAGACCAACAGTTAAACACAGTACTCACCAAACTCAACGTTTTTCATTCAAATGAATGTATGTCTAACGCTCCAAAATGGAGTGTGTGTGTGTGTGTGTGAGTGCATACAAATCAAAGCCCTCGCCTTCGACTCTCCCTTGGCTCAGCTTCTGTTGGAGGGGAATGACCTTTTTCGATAAAATACAAACAGGTCTATGGAGTTCAAATGACTTATACCACCACGCTTCCCTTGTGCTGGAACCCCGCCTCTGCTTGGAACTTGTACAGCCACATGACGCACGAGAAGAACATCAGTAATAAACATGATAATCCATTTTACTAATTCTTTCTATGCACAATATGATTGCCTGCTCAGCCCTGCACACTGCCGCTGTACCTATCACTGTTTGTCATTCTCCTTCTCCTCGTCCTCGTCCTTCTCCTCCTCCTCATCAACATGACTGGGGTCATCATCACACTGTCCCTCCCCATCACCTCCACTGACCTTCACAGCTTATGTGCATACAGAAACACAGAGATTCCCCACTTATAGAAGGATGTTGTAGTTGTGTGATAGCACAATGCAAACTGTTGTTTATAATATATATAAGTACTGTATATTATATATGCCTATATAAAAATGCATCTATAAGCCATTTAGGTGTATAATAAATGAATTACTAATCGTGCACCTGTCCCCTGCCCCTGCTGGGTCCTGCCTCAGCTGCCTTTCCACCATGGAAAAGGCCGGTTAATTTGGTGCATTTAGCTGCCTCTTGTGACAACATTTTTGTCTTCTTCTTTTTTCGGCACCACAACCCCCCCCCCCCC
>CM022488.1:4147038-4197918 GCA_011952105.1 Coreoperca whiteheadi | reverse complement strand
CCTGGGTTTGGGAACGTTCTTTTATACACTGTTGATTGTGTTAAAGGGAAGGCTTTTTTGTTTTTTTTTTTTTTCGCCACCACACCCCCCCCCCCCCCCCCTTTCTTTCTTTTTGCCATATTTACCGTCTGTTGCACTTGTCACACAAACCTGATGGAAAGTGAACTCCAATGCAGTTGAGCCAATCACATTTCAGCAAAAACGGGAGCAGTACAGGAGTACGGGAGCCTTCCCCGATGGGCCGCCCGCCCCTGCCTTTCGGCCAGTATGGAAGGGTGGAATGATAACAGCAACCGGTAACTAACTAAACGTGAATACAGCATGTGAGTGATATATTAATTAAGACAGAATTAAAAAATCGTAATCCATACTTTAATTCTTGGGGAATAAAGAATTCATATGTGTGTAAGCCTGTATATTCAGACACATAGAGTATGTTATGCTGTAAATGGGTCAGTTACTGGATGTGGATATTAAGTAACTACTAATCTCTATGCAAGAAGTAGTTTGTGTGGTGCAACCATAGACTTATAAAGATGGACGAGGCGTCTCCACTTCTTCCCACTGTGCAAAAATGAAGCCGAACTATCCCAGATACACGAGCTGCCATCTTGCACTGGTGATGTCATTTGGAGCCAGAGTCTGCGCAGTAGTGATCGGGGATGGAGCCGCAGTGTCAAGGTCAGCCCAATCACCCGAACTCAGCTGTCAGTCATGACGTGAAACCCCCTTTTTATAGCATCAAATGAATAATTAGGACCAAACCTATCATAAAAAATGAACCCTTGAACACACATCAGCGTGACATGAAGTGCCTAAAGTGTCAGAAACCATCTTTGACGTGTAATTTGAGTTTTTAGTTAGGCTCATGTCCCATCCACCAACACTGAGGGCGCGGGGTTTATGACCTACACTGCAGCCAGACACCCGAGGGCGATCAAGATGTTTTGGCTTTACTTTTGGGGGGCTGTGATGTCGTCCATCTTTATATACAGTCTGTGAGTGCAATCCTGTTTTAATTTGGCGATGCAGAAAGCTCCATTTAGCAGCCTAAACATGTTTGAACTTATGAACAGCTGGTTCAGCCGGCTCCAGGTGCCAAAGTGTAATGCAAAACTGATTTAATCCCCTCAACAGCTGTATGGTTAAAGACACCTACCTGTGCAAGGGTCAGAGCCACTGCAAGCCTTGTGTGAACTACCTATAAATGCAGTTTGTAGTACGACAGCTGGAATGTTTCCACTCAAACGAATGACACGACAAGCTCTTGTTTCGCTTCAAACAGCTCCACATGTTTCACAGAACCTCAGACAGTGATGACAGGCTACTTTTGTTGTTCATCCTCTTATGTGTCACAAAATCACTGTGAGAAGAGTTATATGTGTTTGTCTATATTGAGACTAATTCCTGCTGCTGAGAATGTGTGATTGTCAGTACATATCAGGAGCTGTTGAGCTTATTTTACCCTGAAAGTCTCATTACTGTCATTTCTTTCCTACAAATAACAGTATTTGTAGTAGTGTCTTCAGTATTGTAATTGTTTTCCTTTTTATTAATTAGTTTTTGCCCATATTAGTATCCTTCTCTCGCAGGTTGGGAAACCTTGGACTTTTTTTTTTTCAGAATATATGACCGGAATGCGCTATTCTGACTCCTGTCTAAATCCTATGATTATCCCTTTTATATCCCTGGTTTAGAAACTCTTTTGCACTTATTGCTATTCTTTAAATGCTGCTACTGTACCTAAATCCTGTGAGGCTGACACAGAGTGTGTAAGAAAAGCTTAGGCGCTGACTAAAATCAGGGTTTTTCCAAGATATGGTAATGTATTTATATGTTGAGTAAGTGCACTGAAAAGTTCAAAATCCTCAAAACAACAAGTGGCAACCAATGTTGTGATTGTATGTTTACAGAATGTGATGTGCTGTATAGAAATCTGCAGCAATCCTTTCTATGTGCCGGTGTCTCCCTCTGTTGTCCATTGCCAGTGTTACATCTACAATGCAACCTTGCTGCTGTCAGAGGCGTCTCCCAAACCTCCCCTGGAGCACCGCTTGTCCTGCGTGTTTTAGAGCTCTCCCCGCTCCAACACCGCTGATCAACTCCCGAAGCTGCTGATGGAAAGCTAAATCAGCTGTGTCGGAGCAGGGAGCGATCTAAAACATGCAGGGGCTCCATGGGGCGGTTTTGGAAACGCCGCAGTAGATGACGCTCTTACCCACACCTGCCTTTTAAAGGACACAGGGACTGGAAATGTGGTTAAACATGCATTTGCTGTAATGGACCTCAAATCTGTATCAGTTCGGCTCCATGACTGTCGTGTCTACATATTTAACATTGGATTTGCTTTTGATTAGGAAAGATAGTTTTGGACAGGGTTGTCCTTTATCTTTTTATTGATAAAATATAATGTGACAAAATAAAAAGTGAACAGACATGAAGACAAAACACACAAAATAGCAGACAAATGTGATGGCAAATACAGTAACTACCCTGGTCGGCAGCATCAGAGAGGGTGGTGGCTGGAGGCTTCATCTTCATTTAAATTAATTATGCATGCATTCATTTATCATCTTCCTTCCGCTCACTGTTTTATTCAAGGATATTCAAGGGCAGAACCGCTTTGGGCTGCACCGAGACTTGTAGTAGGCTGGCCCATGGCACTTCTCGCCCTTCTTCCCACCTTGAAGCACCTCCAATTCAGGAGGAGGACGGTCCACTAAGGGATGAGTAATAGGCATGAATTTGTCCATGGATTTCCTTTTTTCCTGGAGTGGATCAACTCTTCTCCCATCATGCCCTTTGTACCAGTAAAACCCTAAAGTGCTGCTAGAGACTGGACAGAGGCCCAATAAACCGTCTCCTGGAACAACCAGTGGCCCGTGAAAATGTATGATAATGACGAAAAACGTTAATAATAGTAACAACATTGTAATGTGCGAGTGCATGAACACTTTGATGACCAAAAAAAAGCAGCGCAAAATCATACAGTATAAAATAAAAGTACATTAAATACAAAATGGATAAGAACCAATTGAGTAAAATTAGTATAGTGCAAATGGAAGGGATATGGCCTTCATGTATCAACGGAAAAAAAGACACTGCGGAGGTTCGGGGTGCGGCAGGAAGGAAGAGAGAGTTGGGGCCCTGAAGAGGATTCTCCTGTTATGGTAATGAGAAGTTCAGTTCATTTTCTGTTCCCTACCCTGCCTCTTTATCCTCATGTTCTCTCTTTCCCCGGTGTTACCCTTTGATTATTGTATGCGTTTTCCTCAGTGTTGGAAGGCCAGATGTATTTGCCTTTGCAGAGGTAACACCACAAAGTGATATTCGCTTGTCCATGCGAAATAGGTGGGGGCTCGGTGACTACGTGCAGGGCCAATGGTGAACTGCTATAGCTGATAACGTAACCATCAACTCACTCACAATAGCCTGGAGTTCCTCTCTATTTGCTCTCCACTGCTCTGTACACCTTCCCCTGGCAATATGATGAACAATGTGAACAAAGTCACCATGGAACACCATATTGTTCAATGAAAAGCCATTGGAAAGGGGAAATAAAGCTTTCCGAGCCAACGAGTTTGCTTACGGTCAGTTACGCGAAGAAATCAAATGTAATTATTTCCTGCAAGTGTCAGTCAGTAATTCATTTTTAGTTTTTAAGGTGGACATGAAATCGTTCAGTTCAAGCGATGTATGGCTCCCATTAAGTTGGATGTTGGAAGCATTGATTGAAAAGCGTTCAGATTAACAATTAATCCTATACAATGGATAATATCATGGTGCCACGTTGGATACAACTGTAAACGCAGAGACGAACAGCATGTCACCTGTCTCACCCTGCCGTAAATCTTCAGTGGTCCAATGGTTTTCAACTGGTGTAGAAAAAGAGGCATGAGATAAAAAGACAAATAGAGCAAAGGATTGATACTCTGATACCGGCTTCATGAACAAAAGCAGTGTCATAAGGGTCCCAGATTGCCCCCTGGGGTGTCCATGTATGTTTTCCCTCTCGTTACACGCAGCATGAGGCCAATGGTGGAGAAAGATGAGTCAGCTACCCGCAATAAATGTCGAAATGCTGATTCCTCGGCAGAGTAACGTTTCTCATTTCTACATAGGTGGAGTTCTCGAGTTCTCTGTTGCTGCACTGAAACACAGAAACAGAAAAGCAGCACATTTCTTAGGATCACGTGTGTAAAAACAAGCCTCCAACACTGCAGGAGAAGAATTATTCCCACCGGGCAATGTTAAAAACAGCAGACGCTGTCCCCGTACCACCGATAGTCACAAGCCATGAAAAGTTGAAGCTGCTGTAGTTAGAGCTTTTTCGGTTCAATACAAACAATAGTGAATAGAGAAAAAGAGACAAAGTGAGAGAGTAAGAGAGTTTATAAATGACATGAGAGAAATTTGTTTCATTTTGAAAGTCTGTGGTAAACCGTGGTATTGACATTTGGGAGTGCCACTATCTTAGTCAATAGGTTATTTCCCTGAAATTACTGAACATATTTCTTTTAAACTTGCAGATACAACTTATATACGACGTCATCAAAAAGTGCACTAAGCTAACTTTAGCACTGGATTTAGCTAAGTTTGTAAACTAAATGCCTATTCACCACCGTGGTAGCCCCGTCTGACTGCTCACATTTCGCCATGCGCTTTCCTGGCGAGATCGTGGTGTGCTTCTAATGCTGTGTTATGAAGTTCACTCTCTACCTCCCATCAGCGTCAGAGGCATTCTCGTGAAAGATGCTCAGTGGAGCATGAAGGCAAAAAACGTTGACTTCCTAGTATGAAAATGCCAGGATCTTCGGCATCGTGCGGCCCATAGAGCAAGCGCATTAAACACGCCATCGGCCAAACCGGCGAACGTCCGGTTTAGATTTTACGGTATTTGTCTTGGCATGAAATTGAGTTTCCAGCTGGTCGGACCGCCTCACAAATGCAGGCGTGAACGTCTATCTGCCTGGCCTCTTATTTGGACTTTTATTTCACGCTGTAACTGAGAACTTTAGCAGTTTAGATTTTTGTAATACACCTACCAAGGAGGTAAACAAGGATGTAGAGGAAATAGACACAAAGACGTTCAAATTGATTTGAATAAATACAAGCACCCTACCCTCACGCAAATACCACTAATTTCATGACACCATGATACATACATGCCGTTGAGTCGAACATCTACGACAGAGCTGCCAAACCGGCTAACGTCCTGTTTAGATTTAATAGTGGCGGCTCTTCTAGAATTTCCACATGTTATTGGACAGAATGGGTCAAATTCGGACAGTGAAATGAGTCATTTTGCGGGGCTTGTGAAGCTCTATGGGGAAAAGTCATGTGGGGCCAGTGTGTGCCGAGTGACGGGACCGGCTATTTCCAACTGGCTTCAAAGCCCAGCACGCCCTGGGGGCTTGCTACCTCCCCTGCTTGCATGTGTCACTTCTGGCTACGTCGCATACAGTTGTTGTCTCATTTGAACTTGGCGCTTCCACCTATTGGGTGCCACCGCTCTCCGCATAGGGAAACAATGGCATAGCCAGTCCAGAGCAGGTTTCCCGCTGATCGTGTGTAGGAACCTTAAAATAGAGGGGGGAAAACAACTAAACCACAATTTTCACTGCAATTTGACGGCTGTGTTCCTCTCCATGTGTCTGAGTAAACACCAGTGTTCTCTAATGTATTCTGGGGGGAGGGTCGGGCCATTTTGCTTCGATGACTCAGTGTAGAAAGACCATGAAGTGACCCCGGTGGTCTCCAGACTAGAGGCTGTGGTCAGCTATGCGTAGAATTTGGTCGTTAACCAGAGTCAGCTACTTCATGTTTTGTGCTGCACGACACCACAGCCATCCAAATGTGGATCCAGGTGCTTTTTTTTACTAAGTTGTTTTATGGTACTGTCTTTATTTATTTATTTTTTTTTGCAATGTAGACGCTTCAGGGGCGAGACAATTGCACAGAGACAGGCAGACAAACAGATACCAAGAGGTGTGAAAAGTGAGGGAGACTGACAGACAGACAATAAGTCAGACAGACAGATAGTCACCCTCAGACTGATGTAGAAGAAGGTGATGACGCAGCTGTACAGGAACATCAGAGCCAGCAGACCAATCAGAATCCACCTGAGCTGTTGAGACCAAGAAGGAGGAGGCGGATGTACACAGACCACTTCCTTTTGACCTAATAAAAGAAAGTGAGTTTATTTCCTGTTTGTACCTTTCGGGTTTACGCACTTATTTAGTGTAAATGAGTTTAACCCATGCAGCTCTCACGTTTAGCATAAACTCAAACTTTATAACCAGGGAGTGAATATTTAAAATAAAATACAAGTGAATATTTAAGGACCCAGAAAACCTGGTTTCAGATTTTGAGTCGTTTTGAGTCGCAAGAAAACTGCTCATTCAGTTATTAAAAATCAAAAAGGTAATTAACATTTGAATTGTACCATGTTTTCCATTTAATTAAGACTCAGTAACTGTATAAAGAACACCAAAAGAGACACATATAACCACGTGCATTGTATTGCGCTGTATTTCTTCATTGGTCTGTAAGGGTTAAACATACCTGGCAGTAGTCTGGTCGGTGTTACACCTTTCTCGGTGTAATCTAGTTCCTGTTTTTTCACTGTGAACTCACACTGGTATGTCATGTCCATGGCCTCCTGCCCAACGTTGAGCATGATGAAAAGCCACTTTTTGGGATTCTGTTGATGCATGATGACGTTCTTGCAGTCTTCCATTCCCTTCTGGCAGAGCATCGTAGGTTCGTCTGTTCTGAGAGTAGACAAAGCTTTATTAGAAAGAGAACATCTACCAGCTAAGTCTTTAAGTAGGTTAGTGTCGAATTAAAGGAATAATTCCCCATTTTGGGAAATACACTTATTCGCTTTCTTTGCCAAGAGTTAGGTGAGAAGACTGACACCACGCCAGGACATGAGAGTGGCATCAATCTTCTCATCTTACTCTTACTTCTCTTTTTTTCTTTTTTGTTCTCGGCCCTGTTTGGTCATTTACTGGTTTCAAATTTGCCCCGAGTTTGGTGAAGTGAGTTTATAGAGATGAGGTGGTGCTGTGCGGTTTTGGTATTTGTCTTGGCATGAAATTGAGTTTCCAGCTGGTCGGACCGCCTCACAAATGCAGGCGTGAACGTCTATCTGCCTGGCCTCTTATTTGGACTTTTATTTCACGCTGTAACTGAGAACTTTAACAGTTTAGATTTTTGTAATACACCTACCAAGGAGGTAAACAAGGATGTAGAGGAAATAGACACAAAGACGTTCAAATTGATTTGAATAAATACAAGCACCCTACCCTCACGCAAATACCACTAATTTCATGACACCATGATACATACATGCCGTTGAGTCGAACATCTACGACAGAGCTGCCGTTTGCAGTGTGTTCACAGCTGATAGAGGCCACCCCATCGGGGTTTACAGTCCGACTGCGTGGCTGAATCACCTCAAAACCTGATGAATGAAAAGAATTCAACTACCCTTGGAAAACACTTGATCACGCTGAAACAAGCTTAACATCACAGAGTCGCGTCGCATTTCATTTAAGAAGGGAAATCAGCCTGTTTAAGAAATCAAAGAATGGTGACTGTTTTCACTCAGCACTTCTTTTGCGTGTCAGGATTTGTTCTTGATTCAGTATGTTAATAGACTGTGACTGATATGTGTGTCAAAATGCATAACGCAAATGACGACAAATGACACCACAAAGAACAAATGTGGAAACATCTCGTCTTGTAAAAAGGAAAAGCATATATAAGGTTGATCAGACAAATTTCAACGGCTCGTTAGGTGAATTATTAGTATTAGTCATACTGTTATTATTACAAAAAATAAATGTGAGAATTCAAAGTTTGAAATGAAAAAGAACTACAATATAAATTCCTGGTGAAGATGGTGAAATGGAGAGTCCTACCATGGCTTGGGTGGAAGATGAAGCTCAGATAAATTGTGAAGGTGATGAAGTTGTTGAAGCTGCAAGCTGTCATCTCAGTGCTTCTGTGGCTTCTCGCACTGTGGTGAAAACCTGATAGGACCTAAAAACCTATCGCAGTACAAAGACACCAAGGTTAACAAACATCACGATCACAAACACCTAATTCTGATGCTAAGCGCTTTATTAAACAGGAAAAAGGACATTTTGAGGGTGGACTTGATGCTGTTCTAACCTATTTCTGTGTTTCTATGGTGCCTGCACTTCATTGCTGTCATGCCTCCACACTCTCCACTTATAAACTGTCCGTCAAACTGCCGTTTCTGTAGTTTCAGTGGGTGACACATTTTCCTGTAGCTAACATTCGTCATGTGATAGTTACGAATTGTTGTTTTTTACAGAAGAAGAATTTTATATCACACCACTTCCTGCACAGCAGGAAATAATATATATTTGTTTTCCTACTGTGGAAATATTTTGAATTTGAGCCACAACTTTGGTGTTTGACTTTTGCACCAGAGTACACCAAGTTGTATGTTAAAACGTGAGTTTTAACACCAATAATTAGCTCTTCATCATGAAATCAGTTCAGATACTCTGATGATGTACGTATATCCCCTGACATTACATGTACGGCCGAATATGATGCCACTACAGGGTCCATTTTAGTACATCCTTACAACAAAAAGCCAATCAAAATAATCAAAAAAAAATGTTGTCAAGTCTAAAGCTGCAACGATTACTCAATTAATTGATTAGTCAATCAACAGAAAATAAACCAGCAACTGTTTTGACAAATGCCAAACATTTGATAGGTCCAGCTTCTAAAATGTAAAAATGTGAAACGACTGTAGTTCAGACAAACTATTTAAAAATGCCACTTTTTGCTCTAGAAGGTCTGAAGGACATTTATCCCCGATTTTCTTCCACCCACTTCCCCAGGCCCCTGCATCTCCATTAAGCTTTGTTGCCGTTCTCCACCTGTCCACCAGATGCCCTCGGACTTTTCCCATCAAATCCTGGTCACCTGACTCCCAGATGCTCCTGCTCACTTTGTTCCTCAGTCCCCAATGGCCCCTTGTCGGTATTTACACCAGCCCGTCTCCACCTGCTCCTTGCCAGATTGTCAATGTAGCTTAATGCCTTTGCTCTCCAACCTCTGAAACCTGTACCTGAACCCTTGTCTGTACCGCTCAGTTTGATCAGTTCTGTCTTCGTACCCATGCCAGGAAGATTATTTATGGGCATTTTTGTCAATAAATCACCAAACTGTTCTTGTCTGCCGGGATTATCAGCTTTTAGTCCTTTTTTGGGCGTTGCCTCGTACTCGCCTTCCTGACATGCCTGTAACATTCGTGTAAACAGTCTTCACCCCCTTGGGTTTTTTCATGATTTTTTTTTGCAAGATTACAACTTTTACACGGTGGGATGTACTTACAATGTTTTAGAAAAAGATCCCATTTCTGCCTCCAACCCAATACAATGAGGGGGGGATGGAAGTGGGTTTCTGGCAATCAAAGCACTGAAATCTGAAAATCCCCTTCCAGAAACAATGTCCTGGTTGGTAAAGGTCAGTGCTGGAAGAAGTCTTTACATCTTTTATTTGAGTAAAAGTAGCAATACCACAATGTAAAACTACTCTCCTACAAGTAAAAGCCCTGCATTCAAAACCTTACTTAAAGGTCCAGTGTGTAGGATTCAGTGGCATCTGAGTGGCGGTGAAATTGCTGTTTGCAGCCATTTCAATACCGCTCATATCACCCATCTCAAGTGCGGGGGAGAGACTGAGGAGGCTGTGAATCTCGCTCAAAACGGGTAAGGCCCAATCTAGAGTCAGTAATTGGTTTGTCCATTCTGGTCTACTGTAGAAACATGGCGGCCTCCGTGGAAGGGGACCCGCTCCCTCTGTAGATAAAAACGGCTCATTCTGAGGCACAACGATTCTTATTTTCAGGTGATTATACACTAATGAAAACATATTTAGGAATATTTATGTCTATATCAATTTCTGCCAATAGAGACACCTTTAAATAAAAGTACAGAAGTATTATCAACAGATGTACTTAAAGTACTCGCATGTTGACGTGTCCTTGGGCAAGACACCGAACCCCAAATTGCTCCCAACGGTTGGCCAGCACCCTGCGTGGTACCTTGCTGCCATCGGCGTGTGAGTGTGTGCATGAATGGGTGAATGAGCGGCAAAAACCTTGTTTGGATAAATGTAGCCATTTAGCCCATTTACAAGTGCTCATTATACAGGCAGAACGGCTCCTGTCAGCATTATTTTGAACAAAATATCTACTTTATTACTGGATTAATGTTACTGATGCAGCTTTTTAATGTTGTAGCCGGCTGCGACGGAGCTCCACTCAGAGATGTATTTTGCTTATTGTTACTTCCCTTTTTCTTTAATCTGAGTTCTGGGGGACTACTGTGCATGTGTCCGATAGTAGGAGTAAGACTTGGAAGACCATCCTGGTCCAGTGTGCAACAGGTGAGGTGGAAACTTGAATCCTCCAGTGCACAAACACTGGGAACTTTCAGTGAAGTAGGAGACGTCTTTTGTCCTGGAGTTAAACTTTTGAAATGGCAAATATTTGTATATTCTGGATTTGGACAGAGAAGGAGTAGATGTCCTTTTTATCAATGGTAATCGAACTTTTCTTTGAAGAAAACCATATCAGACACAAATTATTATTCAAAGCGGAATATACTTCTGGGTTCTGTAACTATTTTATATGCTGTTGAGTTTATTAGTTTACTGCATCATAATATAGGTTTTTAAAATGTCAGTCTGAGAAGTAGTTATTGCTGTCAAATAAATGTAAAGGAGTAAAAAGTACAACATTTGCTGAACTGTAAGTATATATAGGATTAGCATAAAATGTACATACTCACGTTATCTTCACCCACTGCTCAAGATCATCCAGACCTCAGGGACAACAGGTAACTGTTGACAGAGAGCGCTACGGAATAAAGAGGAAAATATGTGTTTTGTAAGTATGGTTTTCTGCACTTTCCTTTGAAGAGGCTGAATTTTAATGAGCTTTAAAAATCTTATTTTCCATGGCTATCTATGGCATACTTGTATGCGCCTGTCCATTATCTTCATCAGCATAAGGTTTCTTTGAATGTAAATGAAGCCTTTGATCTGGCGTAACTAGAGTCAGCAGTGTCAGTCCACATCCTGTTATTCAGGGTTTTTGCTTCTGTGAAATCTTTGTGCGTGAGTTAGGAGGCAAATATAAACCACAGACACAATCAGCATTAACAGCCTGTCTCCTGTTCTCTGATTAGTCCTGCTGAGGTCTGCTCCTTATGAGATAGATAAGTTTGATGAGCTCATTCACAGTCCTTCTGTCTTTTTGTTTGCTTTTGTTTTGATTCTTTCTGTGTGGGAGAAAAATGTTCTTGTCCAGTTAATAAAGCTAATTCAATGACTGGCTTATAATCACCTTGCCTATAATCCTGCTTGTTTCCTTAAGGGGTTGTATTACCCCGCACAGACCTTCAGCAATGTTGGACGTGATGAATACTTTTTTTTTTAGCAATGCTAGCGCCATCATCAGATCAAAGGTTTAATTTGTCCAATACTTTGATGACCTATGACCAAATTCCTGCAAAACTATCAACATTCCCATCAGCCTCAGCTGTACTTCGTGTTAGGGCGACTGCGGCTCAGGATGTAAAGCAGGTCATCCACTAATCACAGGGTTGTCGATTCTGTCCACATGTCAAAGTGTCCTTGATCAAGCCACTGAACCCCAATTTGCTCCTCATGGTTAGACCAGCCCCTTGCATGGTAGCTCGTT
Organism: Coreoperca whiteheadi; assembly: GCA_011952105.1. Taxonomy (NCBI): domain Eukaryota; kingdom Metazoa; phylum Chordata; class Actinopteri; order Centrarchiformes; family Sinipercidae; genus Coreoperca; species Coreoperca whiteheadi. The sequence goes on along the minus strand of CM022488.1, from coordinate 4,186,160 downwards.
GCCGTTGGTGTGTGAGTGTGTACGTGAATACACATAAAGGGCGGAGAAAGAAGTGGGGACGGTAGGGGACATTGTTAAAGGTTTGGACTGCAGCATGGCGCCTTTCCTCTGACCGGCAGCTCTGTGTCGCTGTCACTGCGTCCCCCTCGCTCAGTGAGACACCTTTGCTCTGTTTGGGACTGTCTCACTGCTTCTACGGAAGGGGCTGTGAGCTGCCCTTTATCGGAGGTGGTGATTTTAACATTTGTGTGGATTTCTGGTGAGATTTGTCCCCGATCGGAAGTGTTTTCAGTTAGTTTTCGTTTTCCACCTCAGATGAAGGGCAGCGCAACTTTGTCTCATCCAGTACAGTCCCAAACGGGGTTCCGTGTCTGACAGAGGGTCTGAAGGGGCTACTACCATAGCAATAGGCTAATGCACAGGAGAGTATAGGGAATCTAGATTGTTTTTAAAATATTATGCCATTATTCAATTGAAATAAATGTTAAGAGATCACAGATATGCGGGATAGATTTTTCGAATGTGCAGAAAGTTTTGAACATGAGCCGTAAACTTGCTGAAACAAAAGAGCTATTATAGTCCAGAGGTTTCTAAATGAATTAAAATTAATTAATGTATCATTTGTGTGACTAGGTGCCATATGCACATTTAAACTTCCCCAAACAAAAGAGGAGGGAAGACTAAGTCATTCCTGCGCCTGTGTTGACACAGAAGGGATGATATTAAATGAGAAACGTTGATCTACAGGATAATGCATATTGGAAAGCACTAGAATGCCTGAGAGCCTTATAGCATTTTATTCCGTTATATTTTTATATTTTGAATTTTCACCTGCCACTTGAATTTTGTGTTTCCCATTACATAAATGAAGACATTTCCACAATTTCCACAATGCAGAAAAGGCAGAAATTGGTACAGAATGTAGGAAATCAACACTACACTGCCACCCCACTTAATAGGTGTCCCATCCAATGTTGAAACAAAACCTACGCTTGTGTGAACGCCAGGCAACGCTTTGAATAAAAGCGCTGTATAAATGCAGCCATTTACGTTTATTGCTTATTTGCAAATGTTAGCATTTTAACACACTAAACTAAGTTGGCAAAAATGGCAAACAGGATACCTGCTGAAGATCAGCATGTTAACATTGTCATTTTGAGCATGTTAGCATGCTGATGTTAGGCTTTGTGCACTATGTACAGCCTCACATAGGCATGGCTCTGAAAGCCTCATTGAGATAAAAACAAATCTTTTCGAATAGTGTCCTGGCCTAATTAGGCAGGAGTAATAGTGAGTTGCAGACAAACAACATAAGACAGATAACACAAAAGATGCCAAAAAATCATGGATAAACAAAAATTGGATTATAAAATCATTAAGAAAATCTCTAATACAAATCATAAAAGATAGTATCCTAGAAACAACCTAAATATAAGTATACCAAGGGTCTGTACTTCACTGTTTGTTTCCCCTATGTTTCTGTTTCCATCCTCAATTTTTAATCATTTGAAGCTAAAATTGTATCAGGGGTTCCACATGGCTCAATCGTTGGACCACTTCTTTTTCATTAACACATGCTCCTTTCTGACAACATTATAAGAAAACATCCTATCTTGTGGATTCGCATGTGGAGGACACACAGCTGTACATTTCTTTCTGCTGTGATGATCTCAGTGATCTTACGTGTGGTAGGTCCTACAAAGCAGAGATACAAGCAAGAACGAAACCTGAAAATGATATCAATAACTTAACTAGGGCAACGTTTATCAGTTGATTTATATCTACATTTGAAGCCAAACTTGTTACTCCACAACTTAATCACTTATCACTTCATATGCTCCCAGTGCCATACAAAATAACTTAAACATTCTACTTATAATCTTTAAAGCAACTGACAACCTTCCCAATTTTGCGTTTCTGACCCGCTCGCCGACTACAATCCACTCGGATGTCTCAGGTCATCTTATGGCGATTATATAACTTTACACAGAAGATCCAGAAGTGGTGAGGGTGCTTTTACTTCGCTTTGGTGTTGTTCTCTGATAATCAAAAGCAACTGAAAACTGAAAACGTCTCTCTTTTCTTTGGCGTATGATCAGTTACTGTGTACATGTCCTCTGTACATGTTTGTGGTTTATGATTCTGGGGATAAACAACAAATAACAATCTAAAGCAACACTAGCAGCCTCTAGAATCTGCAGTGTTTTATTACATGCAACAATATCAAAGTGTTGAATGAAACAAACACAATATTGATAACTTTGCTTTGACTAGTAATGTGTTGTCCAGAATGTGGCTCAAAGGTCCTAGGGTCATTGTCATCATAATGGTTCATACCCTGGGGAACACAAATTAGCTCAGAGGTTTCGTGGCAAACTGCTCATCACATTTTGCTATTTCCTGTGTACAAGTGGAAATTTTACAAATTTAAACAACTCTGTATATCTTCATGTTGTGACACTGTGCACTTGTTCAATGTGCACTTGGCTTATTTTTTCTTGGAGGAAATGTGAATAATGAAGACACAGAATGTGGATATGTGGGTTTTGGATTTGTATGGTTCATCCCTGATGTAGCAAGCTGTTGTATTTCTATTTCTAAATAATAAATGACACAAAACTACAATTTAAAGTTAAGAAACTTTATTTTAAGGAAATATCCAACATGAATATACAATACACTCACAGGCAAACGACTTCCATAGCCGTAATGCACCCTATTGATTCAAAGCATTGCGTTGTCTTAGCTGGAGCATTTAGCCAAGTTATACTTATTTTGTTTTTTTAATCAAACAAGTAGATTATACACAAAAGTAAACATACAAGCCTTCCTAGCTGCAGATAGGGTGGGAGCTCCTATACGTGCCTGAAAAACTCAACTCAACTCAATTAAAGCCCACAGCTTTTTAATATAATTTGTGTTTACAACAATGTAAACAATATTTTTATACTTAATAAGTAAAATATGCACAGACATACAAATGTCATTTTGGTGGGGGGGTTTACAACTGTTGTAAAAAAAGGAACCTCAGACATTACAGGTGATATTTAATAAACGGCCAATACTGACCCTATATATCCTATAACCCTCCTTTCAAAAGCAATGGTATTCTAATGCTTCCGATACAATGCTGCTTTGGACATGGTGGCCCCAAGGTCGAGTATTCAGAGGTGGGGGAGACACATTTGTGTTTTTCACGCAGTATTTTAGCATGAAAACACGGCAGCCTCCAACTTGCGAGGCACAACAGGCACCGTTCTGACAATCTCCCTCCTCCCTCGTTCACACTGGAGAGCCTGCAAATGGAAAACACACAGATTAGAATGCAGTAAACAATAGAGGAAAAATACTTAGATATTTTTTCAGCGGAGAGTAACAGTTGACTCAGTTAATGAAATTCAGTAATTTTACTGCTGCTCCTACTATTACTGCTATTACTACTAATTGGCCAGATTAACCTGTTATGGGGATATTATATCGCCCCAGGTTTTCTGTGTGGTAATTTGATTAAACACCAGTTCATTTTGGGATCAGCAACATGTAAGCACTGCATTAGGTGAAATAACTGTCTGCCTTAAATGTAAATTTTGCCACAGGTCTCCTCCTTAAGTCCTCAATAAAGCAGCACCCACTTTAAGACCCTCATCATGCCAATCTTATTGGATTTGCATACTCTAGTATCCTCAGACAAACTTACAACAAGACATACAACTCCAAACCTACTGCCACATAGTGAACCTGGGGCCTTTGGGGTCCCTGGGGGTGTAGGGACTCGAGCAGATGGCCGCTTTGCCTGGTTGATAATCTTGCCTTGGATAGACACAGTAGACAACTGCAGCTACACTAGTACCACTAAAGCCACTACAGCTACTGGTTTTACTGCTGTTGCCACTTCAGCTGCTTCCACCACAGGTATTACTGCTGAGACTACTGCTACCACTTCTGGTGTACAACAGTAAATTCAACAATGTATTAGTGCGCTCATATTTATTTCCACTGTCCACAGGTGTCTGCAACACGCAAATTGAACTTAACTCATGTGAACACATGAAACAGATTTCATTGATACGGTCATAATTTTACTTTTTACACTTTAATTACTTGGAACTCTGGAGCAATAAGTAGCCACTTTCCACAATCTTACTGCAGTGTTAGAGAGGCCTGTTATTGTGTTGTCAAGTATGAGTTTTTGTAATGGTGTCAGCACACTTTCACCATGTACAACATTGTATTTATGTTAAAGTTCGGGTATTTTTAATCCGGATGGTGGTGGATTCTATTGATCGTCACGTGAAGCGATGATTAATGACATTAATGCTTATTAACAGTAATCATCGCATCACAATCATAGCATGAATGAAATGAAATAATAATGCTCTGACCTGGAGTAAGATAATGATGATGAGGACAAACATGACAAGTGTCACCAGTATAACCACAGGAATACTGACTGGTGCCATCATCTCATCAGCCTCTTCTTCATCACCCTGGTCTGCAGTCTGTCTCTGGGCCCTCTGCACAGGACAATCAGAGGAGTCTGTGGACAAAAGGAAATGGATGAAGACAAAATAAGATGAAAAAGAAAGATGTGGGAACCGTGAGCTCCGTGGCTAAACGTGCTCATGTCTTCAGGTCATGTGTGGGCGTCTCACCTACGACATGAATAAGTGTGCCGTTGCCCATGAGCCGCAGGTACGGTGGTGGGTAGAAGACCTCTATCTCACAGCGATACAGATCTGTGTCTGTGGCTTTCAGTCCCGACACTGTCACCTCCACGGCGCCCTCGCTCATCTGAGCAGAGCACTGCACCTAAAACACACAATTGACCGTGAGTTTGATTCCTGCAGGTTTTAAATCATGACTTACAGGTAGGACACTACAAATGGGTTATTTGTTATTCCATAAAAGTCCAAAATTATTAATTGTTCACAAGGCATGACGAAAAAGAAAAAGGTAACAGGAGTTCCTCCTGTGTCCCCGACACCCACTGGTGCTCTTGGGGGGGAAAGGAGGAAAATGTATATGTTCTCTCATCCATTGGAAGGACGCTGCATAATTATTCCTATTGTTGTGGTTCTTGCTGTGACAAGACAACCTGAGAAAAGCATGCGCACTGATATGCATTGGTGTGTTTTTATAATGTGGTTCTACTATTCTTAACCTCACTTGAGGGCCTAGACTTCTTGCCATACCGTACCTATGATGATGAAGGCATTTCTTCTTCCATGAAATTACGTTTTCCTTTACCGAACACATTCAATGCTCCCTTCTCCTGTTGGACAGTGTTGGACAGTGTGAGCTTTAACGCCACCCTCAGGCCAAATTGTTGTTTGTCAACACAAAATATCTCCTAATCATGCCATCAGCCATCATCCTAACTGGTGCACAGAGGTATGTGACATCTCCATTTTTCCAACATCAAAAACGCAAATAAAGACAATCTCTGTGATGGAAAACTGTTCTAACTATGAAAAAAAAGAAAGGTGTTTTCATTTAGGATCCCCATTTCAGAAGCTGATAGAGAAACTATGTTTTCGGGGCCTTTAAAGTGACATTGTTTATTGTTAAAGTTGGAATAAGTTAACATCCATCCATCCACAGCCTTACCTCTCCCTCTTTCTCCACACTCGCCTCTTCCTGCTCCAAGTTGAGGATGGACGAGCAGAGTTGCTGGGTACCACGGAGGCCTTTCAGCAGAGTCACACGGAGCTCCTCGGGCTCAGGGTAGGGGTATGGCCGGCTTTGGTTGTTGGATGGACGTTGGATCTGGTGGTTGGAGGGTTGGGGGTGGATGAAGCACTGGACCTGTGCTGTGCCGTTGGTGCTCCCCACTCTATAGGGCTGGATTACTTCCACAGCTGGCAGGAAAAAGGGGAAGGTTGAGTGGAGATAGTTAATTAAGAAATGGTCTGGTGTGCAATTGCATTTTTTGTGTCCTCTGAGAGTTTTGACCTCATACTGAATCCAAACGGCAAAAGACAGACAATACCTCTGCAGATGTACTACAGACAGCAACTGAAGGGAGAACAAACATACTACATGCTGCAGCTGTCTGCGAAGGAGCAAACCTTTGAAGTTTGGTTTAAAATGGAAAATGTTCACTGACCCTTAATGTGTCTTTGACAGTTGAAAAATGACACTGGAAAAATGTAATTAACTAATCATTACCTATTATTAATTTAAAATGTCCCGACAATACTTTACAAATTACTCAAAAGCAGAAGCAATTCATTTCATTACTTGTTACATTACTTTTTGTAGCTCAACTCTTTTGAAGGTCAAATCCCAAAACTCTACACACCCACACGTCACTTCCTACGTGTTTGAACACATGGAGACCTTAAAAAAGGGAACACATTGTGGTTTGACCTGCACACGGACGCTCTGCAGCCCTCCCGACCTCCCACTGAAGCTGCGGGGTTCGCACTCGCTCCCAACACCAAACAAAAACCCAGGAGACGCCTTAATGCAGGCTAACCAGTGGCTTTCTAGATAAGAGGCCAAGACTCTTGTTCTCGCTAGACGTTCCATCTAGTCTTTCCACTGAACACACAGTGAAACCCTCAAGCCTCCCATTCGGCTGCTAGCAAGACAGCAAACAAGCCGACGCCTCAAACTATAGGCGTTTTTAACCATAATGTACAGGCAATTAATGAATTTCAAATTGCAATCCCTTTAACTACTTGTTACTGAAACTTTGCACAGCATTAAAAAGGGCTTTCAGGTTCCAAGCGCCACAGTGTGACACAACAAGACCATCAATGATGAAAATTCAATTATGAAATCCTAAATTGATTCAACAGCACTGGTGATATGTATGAAAAGCAGTTTGATAACACAGAAAAACACGTTTCACCATAATTTCCACCTGTAAGCCCTTCAGCTGTAAAGGCTTAAAGGAATAGGAAAAAATGCCTTGTGCAGCGCTTAGCATTCTGGATGCTATAATATTCGGTGCCTCATAAAAGCAGGTAGTTCCCGGTAGACAACACATCCCCACGCCTTTTAAACCTAAAGGCCGTTATATGAAGTTGTTATGTTCATTGACAACTCAGTATGACAATAGCGTTTGTTCTAAAAAAACCACAAAAAAATGTATCCAGTTACATGTTATTTGTGAAATTCAGTTGGAAATGCATCAGCTCTCTCCAATGCGCCGTTACTAGGTCTGGCTTTCAGCTCAAACAATGGTGTGAAAAGAGTGTTATTCAGCGTTAATCACGCTGTGGCTAAAGTCAGTTCATCTTACATTGATTGCTTGGCTGAAACACTGAGTCACCTTATAGGCTAAGGTCAGGGTTTAAGTTGCGAGGGCCTCCAGCAAAACTGTCAAAAAACACACACATGCACCGTTTGACATCTGATGGTTGAGTATTAACACTGGCCAGTGCAAAACGTGTTAACAAATCTATGTACTGGACATCACTCTCACCACATCAGGAAAAAGTCTGTTTATACTCACCACTCCACACAGGCAGGCAGAGGACTGTCAACACAATCCATGTCATCATGCAGTGAGTCAAGAACATCCTACAGTCTCTCACACGGTTTCACAGAAAGCCTCAGACACTCAAAAGTCACAAAAACGCCGGTGAGCACACACTGAGCAAATTTCATTAAAATACAGCAAAAACAGTGAAACTCACCTTTATAGTGCCGCATGCACTCAGCTGTCATGGAAACTGTGTGCCAGCACAGGAAATGATGATGCTGTTTTGCCAGTAAAGAGAGACGGCAAGTTTAAGCGGCTGTGGTTCTGCAGGAAAACTGAGATGAACTAATTTAAGTGATTTTAGTAAGCCCAAGAAATTTGAGAAGCAGCGAAAAAAGAAAAAGCATGAAAAGTTGCACACTAGCAATATGATATTGTGTATGTACAAAGTCACAATACAGCTAGAGTCACATCAAAGAAAAGCTACACAGTAAAACCTGACACCTAATCAATGAAACTAAACTGAAAATCACTTTGCGCTGCCAAAAATATTTCCACCATCCATGACTTAAAACCTGAGTTAAATGAGTTTGTATTCTTCTTGTATTCTGATGTTTCAGCAGTGCTCGCCGCGAAGATTTGCTGTTTTGTGAGACTCAAATGACTTGTTCTTGTGGAAACTTTGGCAGGGTTGATATTTAGCTTAAGTGCCTGTGGAATCGCCCTACTGAATCTCTGTGAATGCAATATTTGGATTACAATGCTACGTCAGTTAAACGTGTTGTATTCATGACTGTTCCAAAAGTTAAAACTTTCAACTTGAAACTGTGTTAAACTTTACACGTGTTTGTGAATAAGACAAAGACCTCCTGAAGGCTGCACGTTGATGATTGTGCCACAGCACACACCTTCGTTCACTGTCACCTTACAGTTGTCGCAAATATAAGATGGATATTTCATTTCAGAGAAAAAACAAATCCCTCTTCTTGGGAAACGCAAGGGAGTCAGGAGTCCTTCCTGCTGAAACTCTAGCTGAACATTTTTGGTTTCGTGTTAAAACGTTCTCAACTCAGACAGATGCGTTCGCCACATTTCCAGTGGAGCAGAATGGGATGCTCTCTCGGCGTGAGCCGTTGAGGAGCAGAGTGATCACACAGCGCTGTACTGCAGAGACTGGAAGACTTAATGAATTCAGTAACGGCTTCTGACCAGCATTGAAGTGTTACTTAACATCACATTTTCGTCCGTTCAATGCTTAAATGAATTTGAAATTCACAAAAACTGTGTGGCGCCTCATCACAGGAGGACGATGGAGAGACCATCAGCTGAGACCAGTGAGCAGCGTCCATTCACCTCCAGAGAACAACTTGCAGTAAAATATGTAGGACCTAGCTGTCGTCACAGGAGCTGTACAAGGTGCATGCACAGAAGCAAATTGAGAAAGACCGCTGTTAAAGGCAAAAGTAGGAGTACACCTACTGGAGCACCAGTTGAGTAGTAAAAACATTGACGAGTGTTACTTAGTTTATGAAAGGTCATGAAAAAGAACATCAAAACATTAGGTCACTTTTAAATACAGGAATTAAAGGAGACTTAGTGCAATGAAGTGGGACACCATCGAACTTTTAAAAGTGCACTTTAGTTTTCTCGTAAGAAATATGTGACATGGTGACTGTATATGTATTTATGTTGTATACTAACTGCGGGTAATAGACTGAGCCTGTCCCCTCGGCTTTGTGAGCGGCGTCACGTTATCTTGCCAGGAGTAGAACCAGCTTCAGCCTTTTATTTAGAAGACAGTAGCCTCTATTTACCCACACAGTGGTATTTGTGGGGGAAGATTTATACCTTCATTGACTGATAGAGCAAAAGGAATGTGATTATATCAACACAGACGTTTGCACTGGAAAACCCTCAAATCTTTCTTTATTTGCTGATCGTTGCCTATGAAGCCTTATAACACCTTTAAGAAATAAATCATGCCATTTGTAATGTATATGTTGTGCTTCGAAATGGAGTGTGTGCGTGTGATGCAATCAAAGCTAATTTCCCACATTTGAATCTGATGATACGAGTGACTTTCTATGTAACGGTTTCTGTTATTTCATCATAGTTTATTCTTCTCTGGAATGTTAGAATCATTTTTGCTGTTTCTTTCATGCCCAACACAATCAATATGCAATAATAAGGTGCCAACAGTGGAAAACAGCTTATTCTAGTCACTGTGTTTTCAGATAGACCACACTGAAAGCGCTGATGTTATGAGATTCGGTGTCTTCCTGACGTCACATCTGTGTTTTGCCTGGAAACACTCTGTGGGGTTAAGCCCCATTCTTGCAGAGCTGACTGACAGAAGTTACAGTCAGCACTACAGTCTTCAGTCACCTGGAAAACAGCGGTTTGCTTTTTGCTGCTGTCATTGTTTCAGAATGGTTTAGTATGAAGTGCAAAAATGCAATTGGAAGCTAAAAAGCCATCACATGAAGCAGATTTCAGTGGCGTTTGCACAATACCCAATAGAAATCCAGAATCGAATGGCCGATGCGTGTGCTTGTATGATGTTAAAAATTCCCTTTCAACACTGAGTTACCATGGATTTACATGGAGGGAAATAAAGAGAATTAACTCGGTTTGAACTCTGAAGTTTCTTTCCTGCTGGTGCAGCTGGAACTTTTCATTTTATTTTAATGTTCATATTATTAAAAAAAGATTTAACTCTCTCACAGCACACCAGAAGACGGTCAAGAAAGTCACATAAGTGTAAATTATGAATGAGAGCAAGGTAACTATATCAAAGACAAAAGTTAAGTGCTGGCACTACGTTTTTACTGTAATGAGCTGCTTCCAGCCAACAGTTTTGATACTTGTTTTCTTCTGTACCGTAGTAACGAAGCTTGTAAATGTGTGTAAAAAGAATACATAAATATCCAATACTCAAATTCACAACTTTCGAGGCTCTCTCATGGTCGGGGTCATGAGAATCTGGGGAGGTGAAAATGGAACCAGAAAAGGTTGTGAAGTCCTGTTTTTGTCTCGGCGAAACAAGGAATTTTGCGTCCTTTGGGAGAAAGTAAATATATTACAGTATATTAAAGCCTTTTCATACTCTGTGCTGTCACTCTCCTAACACTCCCTCGGTCTGATTATTTGGAGAATCATGACAGAAGGCAAACAAGACAACAAAACATTTTTACTCGACCTCTCGTGTGGATAAAATATGAGGCGATAAATGTGCTTGGTTTTCTGTCTGAACACATCATCTCCATTTCCTCTGGGGAATCAAACTTTGTTTCCGCAGTGTTTCTGTATTTCTCACAGTCTTTACAGTGGGACACCGCCACAAGTGAGAGGGGAAGAGTATATATTTAAATTAAATGGTTTGATTCTAAAAACCCTTTGCAAGTGCCATGGTTTTGGGCTTGGGTTCTGTTGTTTCCTGTTTTATTTTGGTTAGTTTTCCTCCTCACGTGTCTTGGGTAGCCTTACTTCCTGTCTTTAGTCTGCTTTTCCCACCAATTCTGAATACTTGCCTTGCCCTGATTAGTTGCACCGGTGCCTTGTCGTCTCCTTTCCCCTTATCTCCCTCCCTTCCCTTCCCTAGTCTGTGTGCCTCCTTTGTTCAGTGTCAGTTCGGCTTGATTTGGGCGCCTTGAGCTCCGGCCCTTTTACTAATGTTTCTCGTGTTTGGACTTGATTGTTCCGGTTTTTGGACTTCCTATCCCGGCAACTACCGTTTCCTGATTTTGATCTCTGCCTGGCTGACCTTTGTAAGCCTTTGTTCACAGACTTTATTAACCAGTTAAATTAAAAAAAAGACAGAAAAGTTAATAACCAGCCATTCTGTTAGCAGTCCGATCCCTGGCTGTGTGCTCATGCCGTGCATGTACTCTATGACGTGTGTGTGTGTATATGTACATAGTGTATATATGTTTTGTTTGCAATAGAAATATAATCACTAAGTGTGATTATAAATGTGTGTGTGTGCGCAGTAAACAGGCATAGGCTAACTAAATTGCACTTCTCAGTGTGGCTGCTATAATTCTTTTCATTTCTCACGTTGTGATAGCCCTTTCATCAAACATTATGACCAATTCACAGTTGTCTGATTATGCATATGGAAAAAATGTACTTGTTGTCATTTTGGGTGTATTGTGTTATTGTGGCTGCATGGGTGCTGTCCGGTGCTGAAGTCTTTCCCCTCTTGCACATGAAAGACGTTTGCCAGCGTTTGATGTGCCACCCGTCTGCCCCCAACCACCTCCTCACGCGCACTACTCGCTGTATATATTGCGCCACCTGACTTCCAGAGAGAGAGAAAGAGAGACTGACAGTGACTGACGTGTTATTTGGCCCTAAAAGAGGTTAAGAATTGGCAGAATATCTCTCTACTGTCAGAGATAGACAGCAGAGACCGATCCCAACCGAGTTCAGGCTCAGCGATCTCAAACTGGCTATCGAAAAAGGAAGACACAAAAAAAAACTTGGCAACCACAAGACAGCAGAATATGTGGTCACTGTTCGAGTTTCTTTTGAGACATGTATGAAGTGTTTGACCAAGATGCATGATGGTAATGCAGACTGTATGGAGAGCTTTGAAAAAGTGATTTCAGTTTTGACTAAAACTGTAAAATCTGGGGTGATTTATATTCGTGTTTTGGAACTTCTTGGTACTTCAGTAAAACAGTCGTTTGACTTTCCTCAAAGACTCCCTAATTCCCAGAACATGAATCTGTCTCTTGCTTTTAGAAGGGATGAGAGGAGCTTGTGTTGTTGCCTGCTTATTCTGTATTCCACCTACTAATGATCTATTCAGCCTCTTTTCCACATTGAGCCAAACTACAGAAGGTGTGGCATCCCGTTTCACAATGATTGTCTCATTTTCCTTCCAAAACGGACGGCTGTGGCTTAGTGGCGGTTCAATCCCTGCTTCCCCCCAGCCATGTCTCGAAGTATCCTTGAGCAAGATACTGAAACCCCAAAGTTGCTCCCGAAGCTGTGCTTTCGGTGTGTGAGTGTGTAAGTCACTTTGGATAAAAACAAAATTCAACAGCATAATTTGAAAGGTACCAGAATCGGGTAAAATTTCAATAGCGATCGAAAATCTGCAGTCTCATACATGTTTGTATAAAGTATTTTATTACCACGAACAAGGTGGTCTTGCTCGTTCTTTCGCTTCCCGGCTGATAAAAGGACCAGGAGTCGCTGGATAAAACACACCAGGTAAGATAGCGTTACAGGGGACGGCCAGTTTGATGCTGGTGACATATGTTGTGAGCATGTGAGATGTAGTTCATTGAGCGGGTTGGTTCACACCTAACTAAATGGCACTAAGACAAACTGGAATTTCTGACAAGCAAAATGATCTTTTAAATTGGCAAACATCATGTGCGCAAATCATGGCACAAATCAAACGGGATCAAAAAATGATTTGTCTCTCGCCATTGGCCTACCATACATATTTTTTCCCAAATACGGGGCACGTTCAATCTGGAAACGGTGCGCACAGTTTCGCTACGGTTTCCGGGTTGTACGTCCATCATTTTCACCGTCTGTAGTAGCAAAGGTCAACAATATTCATTCTGCGATTAATCTCTTTGCTGAGCATCAAACTTGACATCTGTTCGTTTCCTGCCGAGGCATGGGTGCAGTTATTTGGAATAGTGGTAACATGCATATTATCACACACTTTGCCTTTGCATCATCGACAAAAATTACCTGCAATGGTTTATGAGTAAATTGCCTCGACCATGAGACATCTCTGTACTACTCAAGATGTAATTTGACTAACCATGAAGGAAAATGACTCAGGCCTCGCTGTTTACCAGATAACAGTATTACTGTTCAGTACACCAACCCCTTAACTACTCAAAATAATGAGCACGAACATGAACGTGATAAGGAATAATGAACCCTAACACCTGTCGCAGTTAGAATGATAATGGGAATGCTGCACGGCAAAGCGAAGCTGTTTTAATCTGTTTCTGTCAGCATTACTAAAGAGCACGAGACTTTCAAGTAGACAGGTTAATATTTTTATTTTTCAATAGAAACTGTTAAAAATAGAAAATTATCTAATTTACAATGTAATATCTCAGTAGCTCTATACAACGTTAAATTGCATCTTCAATTCGATATCCTTGTAATTAAAATAACAAAATGAGACTGTATAATATTATTAACATTTCAGCTTTACATGCAGAGCAAGTAGCTCTGGGAAAGTCACAGTCCAACTCACCGAGAGCACATGTCAAACTATACAAACTGGAAGTGGTGGAAGTTTGAAATTGTGACTGACTCAGCTTTTTCAGTTTGCAACCTCAAAACATGACGAGGTCTATTTCGGTCACCCAAGCAGAGGGATTAACCCCCGAGCAGCGTGTTAGTCAGCCCTGTGACAGACCGGAGACGAGTGTCCACGCCATCCGAGCTGCGATTGGCTCCGGCCACCCTGAACGGGATCAGCAGATGTGGAACATAGGGGGATGGACACCGATGTTCGTTTTCTACTTCCAAGACACACATTCCAAAAGTTCCTTATTAGAACAGAAACAAAACTGTATTCATCGCCAATATTATAAATATGTACATCTTTTGGGGGGGGGGGGGTTTATCACTGTCAGTGATCCATAGTGGTGTAGGGGAAAACTATCACATGAAAACAGATTAATATAATATAATATGTCTAATTCATCCTTTTTCCATGTAGTTTAATATCATTGTTCCGTTTCGACCTTCATCGTCGCCAGAGTCTAGTCTGAAGGATCTCCCAGAACATTCATAGCTTTAATTGCTGTGATATTTCTTTCCAATTGCCACGAGCTGTTGTTAAACCTTGTAGGGCTTCCTGGGCTGTCCAGGTCTGGTGTTGGCGTACACGTTTGTATCCTCCTCGTCTCTCTTGCGCTTCCTCTGACGAACACAACACAGCGAAAGAGAGAAGCGTTTTACTTTTATTGACAAGTACAGTACACGAGACCAAGTGAAGTCAAACCATGTTTTCGTTCTTACCCATAAGACATTGGTGATGCAGGTGATTGACAGGCTGTAGGCCAGTAAAACACCGCAGACCGCCCACATCACCACCTGTGGGATGAGTGGAGCCCTGACTGGGCAGCTCTGATTGGCTGCTGGGACGGTGTGATTGACGGCTGCCATGGACTGCTGTTCTATGAATCGATCAGAACTGAATTAAAATCTTGTATTTTGTTATACTACATACTGTATATAATATATTGCATATGACTGAGTGTATATGTGAGCTTTTGGTCGTGCATTTTACCGGCCACTATGACTTCAGTGGTGTGACAGTCCTTTCTGAATGGTGGCGGGTAAATCACCTGCCTCCTGCAGATGTACACGCCACTATTGTTGGCTGTGACTTCAAACTGACCGGAGAATGAACTCTCTGCAGAGTCAGAATGCTACGAAAACGAAGAGAGAGCGGGTCATTTATGTTGAGGGACATTAATTGCAGAAGAAAAACAGGTCCTATGCAAACTGTAATCACAGTTTTGTCACAGAACCGAGCCTCAGCTGCTGCCTCAGCTGCTGCCCTTTTAGTTAAACCTTCATTTCATCATCATTTTATCCGTGCACGCAGATGAATAAACCACGAGGTAAAAAACAAACAAAACAAACAACATGTATCGATGAGTTAGTTCAGAGGCCAAAATGTGCTTTTCTGAAAATGCCTGCCACACAACTGTGACACCGTATCTGCTGAGACTCACAGTTCCTCCAGCATCAAAGACAAAACTCAACACCAGTTGAAAAACATGTTATTTGGGTTCTCCCCACGCTGCAGTGTGTAGTGCAATGTGATGCTGATGAAATGATGCGGTCACAAGCGGGCCATGTTGCCCTGCTGCCCTGCAACCACCCAGCGAGCAGTGCACGTCGTGTCAGCGTCTCTGCCACATACAGTGGTCTTGAAATTGTTTTTCGCCATGTATCTTGCGAAATATATGCTGCGCCATCATGCGAGCAAAGTCAACAGTAATTACAAGGCATTTGGTTTCATTTCTTTGACATGGTCCACGCAATCGAGCTCCCAATTAGACCCGGCTATTTGTAACCTACTTCTAGCCAAAATAGTTGCATTGTAGTTTCTGCCCCCGGCGGCACAAAGCACAAATTGGTTTAATCATTTTGTTAATTTGTGAAGTTGTAGGCTGACAGAGAGAGGCTAATGATTCCGGTGGATCCAGAGTGATAGTGCAGAGGTAGGCGAGATGTGCTCTATATGAAGACGGAGTTTCTCAACGCATTTAATGTTGCAATACAAAATGTCATAAATATGGAATATATGCCCTATATGATACAGGCTGTGTGCTGTCAACAAGAAGCTCCCGGGACATCGTAATGAGAGAAGTTCTTTCTGTACATTAATGTAAAATGAGAAATTATGGATGTTAGCTATGTGGTAGCAGGAGAGTTGTGAGTGCACCTGAAAACCTCAAAAACTGGAGGTCAGCAAAACCAGGTTTTCTAGCTACTGTTGCTCTTTAAAGATGAACTGCATCCACTAATATTTCTGCTTGCACTGCCAACTTGTGATGACGACATGCCATTTCTACAACCTGTGCAGCAGTGATGTATTGTGACACTGTAGTAACACACTATATCCCTATATCACAGCAGGCAGGGTAGAACACAGGGTAGAATAGGCCAAACCCCCCCATCTACAATGTTGGGTGTAGTCAGAGGTTCAGGAAATGTATGCCGTTCATCTCATAAAGGCCCGTTGCCGCATGAAAATCCCCTGTGGAGTAATTTAAAGAGTAACTACACCCAGGCTTCAAATCCAGTTTGTGCTGCCATCTAGTGGTTGGGTCGCTGCATGCATTGTCCACGCCCTGTGAAGCTCAGTGCAACTGTGGCGTACTGTAACCTGTGCAGTGTGCATGCAAGAGTTATGTGTGCCAGGTTGGTCTGTAAAGAAACCCCCCACTTGCATGAGATTTCAGTGCAGTGCAAGTCTGGGTCGGCGGTGAGATGTTGTGGCTTCCTAACGTGGCAGAGCTCGACACTTGTTGTAACGTGTCGGTAAAGACTCCTGTGGCAAAAGAAATGAATCCCTTGAGAACGTACACTAATAAATTGTGATGTTATAACTGGGGTTGTGCACGGCGATGAACACTTTACAACACTGTAACCATGACATAGAAAGCAGAAGACATGATAAATGGAACTTAAGTTGGACAAAAATACGTGTAAAAAAGGGGTTTGGATGTGGCTTCAATTGTTTGCTTGAAATAAAAAATTCTGGTAACCTCTGAAACCCACAGGCCACAGACCTTAGTGACATGTCATGAATACAGAAATACTGTATATTAGCGCACACACACAGGCGCACACACACTCACTAACCTTATTCAGATGTATTTGGCTGATGCACTTGGCGTTGAAGAGGAGCAGATACTTGAGCTCCGAGCTGTCGGCCGTGACCGATGGACAGGAGACGGTTACTTTACTGAGTTTTGACACCGTGGTGATCGTCCCGACTGACAGACAAGAAGCATATAGGTGGGTTAGCAAAAATCCAAAAGGCAAGTACAAAGAAATAAATTGTAGCTGCGAGCAAGTGGTGAAGCCTCCCACTTGAACATTGTTATTTCTGCTTTACGCCAAAGAAAACAAGCCACCCAATCACAATAAAAAGCTTATAATCTGTAAAGATACTGGCTACTTTAACCAACACAAGGTGCAACTATTTCTCACATTTGATGTTCAGTTTGAATTATGGATTGTCTCCTGTAGTCCGAGATGTTGAGTTAGAAGTGCAGGCACTTCTTTCATTTCCTTTTTGCCCTCAACGGTATGGCAGAACATTTGAAATCCACATTAGTAGGATTAAGCTCATTCAATGATGGCATCAATGAAACCAGTGGGAGGCAGAACTGTTTATTAGTGTTATACCGAAACAAATTAAAGTACAGGGGGAAAGCAACACGCAGACAAAGGCCTTAAAGGATAACTGCGATTTATCGATCATATTTTCAGCGTTTTGGCCTCTGTGTTTATCACCTATGAACGCATCATACAAAATAGTCGCTGATATCTGGAAACACGGTCAAATCGCCACAACAAAGTCCGACGTGGGCAAGAACCACGGGCCCTCAGATAATCAGAAAAGAACACCCAACAGTTTACCCAGATGATCTAAAGCACTTAATATGGAGGTAAAATGTCAACTGAAACGTCACTCGTAGCCCCTCATCGCACGACAAAACTGTGCACACACACACAACCATGGTAAGTACAGGAGGGCAAACTTGAATGAGGTAATCGTTCTCCACACTGTGATGGGCGTTTTGGGTTCGGGTAACAATAGCACGTCTGGCTAACCTGAGGGTTTGTTTAGAACCTGCATGCTTGTGTTCCTTGCCCTGTCAGAAGTCATTTTAGCTCGTGGCGTGGGTGGTAGGGCACCAACCCCATGTACACGGCTGAGTCCATTCAATTTTATATATGTAGCGCCAATTCATAACAGAGGTTATCTCATTGCACTTTTCCTATAGAGCAGCTCTGGACTGTACTCTTCACAATATTATTTACAGAGACCCAAACAATGCCCGTCCAGGAGCAAGCACTTAGCGACAGTGTGTTCAGATATCTCAGCAAATGACTCAGTGACTACAATGTCATCATAACCAATAGAAATGATGGTCGAAACCACATAAATAAGGCCAGATTATCCTTTGAATTAACCCGTGACAGTCAATTCCATGAAACATACGTATGTGTGTGTGTGCGCGTGTATGTACTGTATATTGTATATGTCAGAACGTATGTACATATAATATACAGATATATTTATGATAGCTGAACTAATAATTGTTTGGGTCACAAATATACTGCATCTGCATCTAAACAGTGACCACTTCAACAGTGTAACGCACGTATCAGAAATGGCCCTTATTGTATTCACCTTGGTGGAATCTAACTGAATACATTTACTTAAGTGCTGTAGCCTACTTGAGTACAATTTCGAGGAACTTGTACTTTATACTTCACTAGAATTTACTAAACTACATGTATTAGAGAGCTGTAGGTACCAGTTACTTTACACATTAAGAATTGCACTGTTATTTATAATAATAACCAACCGTATATAAAGCAGCTACAACTAACTACAACAGTAAATTGGTATCATGATATAATAAATAATAGTAAAACATTGTGTAAAACATTGAGTGCTTTTATTTTAGATACTTAAACTACATTTCGCTTGTGTTAAGTATTTTTACTTAAGTGACCTTTTGAATGCAGGCCTTTTTGTGGTATGGCTACTTTTACTGAAACAAAGCGTCTGAAAACATCCTCCACCACTGTCACCCCGTGACGCTGGGCGGGCTGAGGATTCGGCCCCTGTTCAGTTCTGTCGCTCAGTCGAGGTGTGCCCCCGGGTTCTGTTCTAATAAAATAGGTTTAGGCGAATCCAAAATGCGCTGTCACAATAATGAAAAATAAAACCCAGTCGTGCCCAATTCTTTGGATAATGTTACACCAAACAGGCCCATGTTTGTTTTTGAAATTGTATGCCTTTTTTTTTTTTTAGTGAGGGACAGCACAGAGATGACAGAAGGGAGAGAGAGATGATCTGCATTCCCCTTTTTGCTTTCGCAGGACTTTAATCACAGAGGTTTGATGAAATATATCTTGACTAGGGGAAAAGAAATCAGCTGTAACGCCCTGAAATGCCACTGGGTTTTTGTGGGTCATCATTTATCGGTCATTGTATGTCGAGTCTACCGAATTTAGCACCCTGCCAATCTAAATCACATTAGTTACAGAACTGGGGGGCAGTTCATTGGACTGTAGGCTACCTTTCCATTGGGGACCCAGTTTGCCAGCCCAGTAAAGTAAAAAGCAGCCCAGTTGGGTGGAAAGGTGCCCAGACTGGCAACACTGGAAAAGGGACCAGGAGAGGGACTGACTGCCTGGTGCAGTTTCCCTGAAGGTGAGGTAGGAAGCGTGCAGCTGGAGCCGAACTGAAACCACTCCACTGCTCCATGAGTGATGTGTGATCTCTGTGACGGCTGCGACCAGCTACACAAACCCCCAAATAACCTGTTTTTATTTTAAAGGCAAAAAATAAATAATCATAATAATAATGCACCCCAATTTCCACACTGCATCCTAATTCTGTCCCACAAAGATGGCAACATGTCAGGTGGGCTAAATGTCTTAAAACCCGGTGAGCAGTGTTTGCAACAGCGTCGTGTTTGCTCTCTTTTTTTATTTTATTTTAGAAAGTGGAGGAATTTGCACATTTGAGATAATCTCACAACCTCGTTCAAGCGTTCTGACTGTAATTTTGCAGCGCTGCCAGTCCGCTCTAACGTTTTCTGATTGCCAGGCGTCGCTGATCCGTATCGCCGCGGTGAAGGGAGAAGTGTCGGTGTCGGTGTTGGGCTCTGGAGCTGGTTCCCGATCGTTGACGGAGCACACGAAAGCCCTCGCAGTCATACTGAGAGTCGTGCTCGCTGGTTAAACAAGCTCCGTCTGTCAGCCGTCACTCCACTGAGCCTGGCTCAGGTTTACCTCTCGAGCAATTTTACCAGCCTCCTTACCTGAGCATCCTGCGTCCTCTCCGTCGCCCAAACACACCATCAGCATCCAAAGGACCCCCGCTCTCATCTTGTCCTCCCGATCGGCTGCTGTTGATGATCAGTGCTTGACAGGGGCCTATACCGAGTCTTCTCCTGCAAGGTGCAATGAGATTGGCACATTACGCTCTCTGCCAAAAGGCCATCTCTGTTCAATATTACAGAAAACGCGAGTGAAGAGAAATGTGTGACCCTGTGTGAATCAGACAGGAACACACTTCCTGTGTGAGGCTGTGAAACCATAGCAGACACAGACACACACAGGCTTTAACAGATGAGCCTGCAAACGTGTGCGCGCACATATAAACACACATAGGATTACACAATCCCACGTGTACAAACGTACGTGCGTGCGTGCCAACACGCTGTACATAACGCGCATGCAAGACACACAAATACAGGCACGCGCGCAGTTAGTGGGTGGGGGGGGGGGGTTACAAACCACAATATTGCCAACATTTATGAGAAAGAGGATCGTATCACACCTCTCACAGAAGAAAGGCTTCCTGAGCCTGAACATAAACTGACATTCTGAAGTTTATCATTCCAGTAAATGATATTCAGTTAGAATGTGTGCTTGTGACTGAATGTGTCCCTTGTTGCTGTTAAAAAGAGTCATTTTGCAGACAGCATTTACTTTCATTTAACTACTTTTATTATTTATACTCCTGCCTCCCAACAAGGAGATCGTG
Organism: Coreoperca whiteheadi; assembly: GCA_011952105.1. Taxonomy (NCBI): domain Eukaryota; kingdom Metazoa; phylum Chordata; class Actinopteri; order Centrarchiformes; family Sinipercidae; genus Coreoperca; species Coreoperca whiteheadi. Next base: position 4,165,425 of record CM022488.1, on the reverse strand, counting down.
GGTTCGAATCCCAGACCAGACCACGATCTCTCTGGGTGGAGTCTGCATGTCCTCCCCGTGTTACCGTGGGTTCTCTCCGGGTTCTCCGGCCTCCTCCCACCGTCCAAAGACATGCATGTGTAGGTTTATTGGTGACTCTAAATTGTCCCTAGTGGATGAATGTGAGAGTGAATGGTTGTCTGTCTCTGTGTCCGCCCTGCGACGAGTTGGCCACTGTCCAGGGTGGACCCCGCCTAGGGCCCAAAGTCACTGGGATAGGCTCCAGTTACCCGCCACCCCCAACGGGAACAAGCGGTAGAAAATGACTGTCTGACTTTTATTTATAAAAATTAAAAAAAAACACACACATTTGGTATGGAGGGGTTTCAAATCCTTCTCTATAATGGGGGTGGTGTATTTTTTTATTTATTTTTTCCAGAAAAAAGGAAAATGAAATAGGCTACAATGATGTAACAGAGTAAAAAAAAAAAAAATAGAGTAGTAAAATGAAAAGAAAGTTGAACTGAGACACAAAAGGTGGGCTGTAAAAAAAAAAAAAAAAGCAGGTGACATCAAAGCGCCTTGTATGAGTGGCAACTCTCAGTTTCAGAATGAAATAAGACTTTGTGGCGCACAGTGATGCACCCAGATTCCGCATGCGGGGCTTGAAATGTGATTCTGTCTATAGACATTTCACAGGGAACGTTCACCAGCGTGGCGAGTCCTCGGGGAGGCAAATTTCTGGACTCAGCACCTGGACAAGAAGGATGTGTGTTTCAGGCCTGAAGATGCGACATTCAAAAAGATTTAGTAGTACGGTAAATATGGGTGGTAAAGTGAGAAGGTCATGGGGTGGATACAGTTAACATTGCGACATTTATCGCAGCGTTATTATCTTTATTGATTTGTTACAATGGTGATATTTTGATATTTTTCTTACAATAACATGGTTAATTGTTTTACTTTATATGTATAAGAGTTGTCTGAACTAAATCGCACACACACACACACACACACCTCCCCACTTAAGCAGGGGCAGCTCTACTGTGGTGGCACAGGGTGGCAAATGCCACCCTAAAAGAAAGCAACGAATTAAAACTTACGGCCAATTTGACAATTTACGAGCGCGAGCCTCCGACTGCAGTGAACGCAGCACAAGTTTGTCTGTGTGAGTTTGTAAATGGCAGCCTGGGCCCTTTTGTAGTGCGTACATACTATTTCTCATCAAACTGTGATAACTGTGATTAAATTCGCCATATATACGTCTGCCATATGTTGCCACCCCTCAAAAAATTCCTGCCCCCCTCGCGCCAACCCATAAATATTTTTCTAGATCCGCCCCTGCACTTGCGTATTGTGATTTTTAACCCCTACTGTATAAAGGTTTGTTTTTTTTCCGATGAGGTTTGGAAATACCTGTTGGTTCCTCATCACACCAATGTCTGATGTCAGATTTCTGATTTATTCCCAAACTTATGATAACATGACTGTACGTTCGCTCTGACGCCTCTGACTCCGGATAATCCACACACGTCGCTATAAAACGTTTTCACTGGAAGCACTTCCCACCATAGAAATTGCTCCGACTGCTAGTGACTGATAGTGTGCTCTGTGGATTATTTATCCAGATGCTTCACTAGATGCCACTGGAGGTGAGCGACAAAGGCTGTCTTTCTGTAATTTGCGTGAGGGCCGGACCCAGGTCAGGGGATCGGCCCTTCACTCTCTGTGTGCATGTTATTAAAGAATATAAGGGGAAAAACCACCGCACACTAAGTGAAAAGGAATGCATAAATGTAGTGTTGCAGGTGTTCCCAGATTTGTGGTCAGACCACACCCAACTGGGATACGGGGTGTGTTCAGAAGTGCAACAGACGTTGCCGGCAATGCTTTTCCTACAAGATTCAGGGCAAAGTCTCTCATTTTCACGCGCTTTTCATCCCTTTTATATGTCGAATTTGGGCCACAAAGCGGTGGTAAGCTCTGGTGAGAAGCTGCAGAAACTGAGTTTACAAGGGTTTTTCCTGCCACTCTATCTCAGGTCGGGAGCCAACAGTCACCGGGCAGACTGCTTTGCACAAACAAATGAGTGTCCTGATAGGCTGAGATATCAATCTGGGCTGTGGGCTGGAAAGGTTGTCAAGGCACTGAGATATGAAATGCACATTAAAAAAAACGGTTTCTGTTTAACAGAGAACAACTGGGTGGAAAACGTTCATTCCTTTTTCCATAAGCTATCTATTGTAAGCCAACAGGGGGACGTCCCGCTTCAACTCGCTGTTTGTATAATCAGTGGCTCCTCACACTCTGTCAGTGTTGAGTTTTGTAATGATGGAAAAATGACGTTTTTTTTTTGTTTTTTTTTTGATTGACATGTCTCGTCTCGTTGTGCTGGAAGCTCAAGGTGAGTTAGAGCTGCGGTTGAGGTTGTAGATTTGAATTGTTTTCACGGTGATTTCACAATGAAAACGTCAACAACCGTGAGGTTTTGGTGACAATGACTACTGTGCCGCCCGCCTACTCGGTGCAGCAGGCAGCAAACGCACTCGCAGGTGGGGTGTTACTGTGCGGTTTACAGCTGCAGCTTGCATCACCTCCCCTTCCTTCCTCTCTGATTGCTGCTGCTGCTGTAGGATCCCTTCCACACGCTTACATACATGCGTACCATGTTTTCATTACATAAGTCATTACGTTTTGCATAAGCCATGAGGCCGGGGCCTCAGGATTTGCACATTGCTGGGATGGTCAGAGAGGGAACTCAACTAAAAAATCAAATATATAATATATACTGTATATGTATATTTAAATACCTCACAATGCATTTATTTAACAATTAATCATACCCCTTCAAAATCCGTTTTGAACCAGTTTGTCCAACACCTCACGAGAACGTATCTTGAGAAAATGAATAAATGACTGTGTTACAACTGTTCATACCCTGGTACTGTACTACTCCGATTAAAGACCCCTTCTATTCAAAATTGTGATTTGCTCATTGCCAATTTACTTTACCCCCCTAAAATCAGGCCTCATATAATCCAAGACTTAAACTTAGAACGACTTTCTCCTGCAGAGTGCACTAGTATTTGACTTTCTTTATCATTAATATGCTTTAGTCTATAATACGGAGGAAACTTCATTTATCGCACGTGAAAACATTGGGGTGTTTTTAGGGGAGTATTAGAGTGTCCCACTGAAAGTAAACCAAACCTCAAAGTATCCAAAGACGTCAGGGCACAAGGTCAGACAGGCCCAGCGAGTTCAACCCAGCCAGCCACAGCTCGAGTGGAAGGTAACTGCAGTTACTGCCACTGTGGGCCCTTTAGTACAGCAGAGTGTGGGATTCGGTTGTGGATCCAGATTGTGAACCACATCTATAGGGCTTGCTCTAGTTTCTTGAGGTTTGGCAGAGACGTCATGCATGTGGGCAGCAGTAGAGACGGAAACCGATCATTCGATCATGAAGCCCGGCGTATAATCCTCAGGTTCACCACTGAAGTGAAGGAACTGCACAGCAGACCTGGGTCTCTGCTGCGGCTGTCTCATTATGAACGGTTGGATCCACACGGCACTTTGCATGACGCCGTTAAACAGACTGAGTTTCTCTCTTGGGTGTCTCTATGCACCCCCGCCCCCACACACCGGACTGCCTCCCAGCGTCCCTGTGAAATGCAAAATGTTTGCAAATTCATAGAATCTGATTTCTCAATGGGGAAAGAAGGAAAAGACGTGATGTGATGTGATTTGATTAGACTTTTTTTTTTTTAAACTAGGTGATTAAATGTGTTTTGGAAAACAAAAACCTCATCAGATTCAAATGGCTTAATCAGCAGATTGCTTTTCTATTTCTTAAAACAACATGTCTGAGTCCAGCTGTCTCTCATACCTTGCGTGGAAGTTGATTTCAAAATATTCATAGGTGACGTGCCAGATTCGCTAGGTTTTCTCTAATCCCTGTACCTCTGAACAGGTCCTGCTTATGTTGCATTTAAATACTCTACATGTCAGCGTTGGCTGACATGTAGGCACAGGCAGGCTCACGCCAGTAGAGGTCAGACTTTGGTCTAAAAAGCAGTTTAAAAAACTGAACAAGGTGCTGACTTAAGTGTTGGTGTCTGTGTGTGTGTGTGTGTGCGTGTGCGCGCGCGAGTGTGTGCGTGTGTGTGTGTGTGTGTGTGTTTAGACGTTGATATAGAAACAGAATAAATATAATAAGAACATGTGAATAGAACAGAACAGAATAGAATGACCTCATCAGGACTGATTGGTCGAGGCTGATTTCTGTTTTGGGCAGGACAGGAAATAAGGGACCGGGAGCGCGCAGGGCATGGATACGCGCTCCCGCTGAGTTTTTTTTTTTGGGAGCTGGGGCTGCGTCAGGTCAGACTCTAGAATACCGGAAGTGAGATAGTTTCAGCTTCACAATAAAAGCTTTACTTACACTTTCAGAATATTTGTTCCTCAACAAGGTTTTGTTTGTTTTATAATAACATAGGGCAGGTGCTCCCATTCACGAGGGCTGGTACTCCCCAAGGGGTGATAAATCTGAGGGATTGTGAGGTACTGTACTCTGTACTGTACTGGACCCCAGAGGGGCTTCACTGAGGAAAAGGAAACATCTGCAGAGGCGGAATTACAGATGTGCAGTTGAATCTACCTCATAAAGCTGATGTGCTGTATTTAGTATGAGTCAAGAAAAACAACAACAAACAAGAAGGCGACAGAAATGCAGTGAAGACAGTCTGCGGTTCTGCCACAGAGAGAGCAGACAGCGCTGGACCACTTGCAGAGATACATCTGGATCGCAAGAATTGACGTTCCTTATACATACAGCTCCCACCCAGCAGTTTGATCATGTTCTATCTGAGCCTTCCTTCCAATGGACATCATATAAGGCGAGGTGTCCATAAACAATGCTAAATGCATTAACTTGAAAATCTCCACTAGGCCCACTTTCCATTTCAAATTCCTATGGCTCAGAAGGTAGTCCTCAAAAGACTCTCGCCGTGACCTTTCGGGGGCTCAGAATGGGGCTTAGTCACCACAATGAATCTTAATTTCTTTTTTTGTATACATCCCTTTCTGATGTACCGATTTTTTCGTTAAATTAACCGGTATGACTGATTGCTTCTACATTGGTCTTTCTAAACTATTTTTTTTCAAGAAAAGAAAAAGTAAGTAAAATATAAAATAAATGAAAATTGCGTTCATTTCAACAGTTTAGAGGCTTTATTTAGTATATTTCATGGTGACGAGTAAGCTTTTTATTTTGTCTTTTTTATTTTCTATCTTTTTTTAAAGTAACTTGACTTGACTTGACTTATTGTGAAAGCCACTCCCGGAAGTCGTCCATTCTGCCTGCCTCCAGCTTGACGTCAGTGTCAGTTGGGATTCAGTGTGGCAGCAGGGGAAATCAGGGAAATCTGGGATATCTGGGAAAGGGGAGTCGGTGAAAACCGGGACTAAAACCGGCAGAAATCCCGACCGAGCCTTGACCGTTACGCCGCGGGGTTTCCCCACCGGACACATCTCCTCTGTCTCCCCGCTGGTGGCCGCGGCTTTCCTCCCAGAAATCTCCCCGGATCCGCACAGTAAGTAGCCCAGTCCCGCCGTCACCTGAACGCATCTCTATCCCACCACATTCGCCCTGCTCTCTCGTTCCCCTTTGCCGTGTTTGTCTTTGGGTTAAACCCGCGACATTTAGACCTTTCTACTGTGTGGGCAAACGGAAAGCGGAGCCTGTAATCAACGTCCGCTGGGGGGGGGGGGCAATTAATCCCGTTAGTGGCTGCATGTGTATGCAGAGAAAGGAAAAGGTGGGGTGCGGGAGGGGGGGGCTTCACGGAAAAATGGCTTTCGTCCGCTTTAGCTGGTTAAATGCATTTTGGCGGCGCACACAGAAGTGATGTGCGCCTGAAGCGCCGTTATCCGCGGTGAGTGTGTGTGTGTGTGTGTGTGTGTGTGTGTGTGTGCTTTCGGCTGCCGTGCCGAGCGCCGCGGGGCCTGCAGAGCGCAGAGCTCCCGGCCTCCATGCGCAGGTCCGCCGGCTGACAGCGCCTCACTTCCAGCCGGAATATGTGCGTTCGGTGCGTTAGCTGCTGACACAAGCAAGGCGTGGCGTTCATACGGCGTTAAACAGCTACGGGCGTGTGTGCCCCCCCCCACCACCTTGCAGCTGCCACACAACTGACTTTTTTTTCTTTTCTTCAACATGTCAGCTTCGTTCAAAATGCATTAATTACTCAGGCATGACCCCATAGGTGTGACTCCCATCGCTGTGTGTTGATTGTGTTTCCTGCTAATAACCGGTCAGGCGTTTGCCCACGAGTCTCATTTAAAAGACATTTAAAATTCAGCATCATCAGACATGCAGGCCTGCCATCTGTCTGTCTGTCTGTCTGTCTTCCTGCTGGTCAGCCTGTCTCACCATCCTGTCCTCCTGCCATACACTGCACAGACTGTCTCGCTGTCAGACTGGCTGCAGGTTGACATATCTCATATACAGCTGGAACTCCAACAGGGTTATTGGCAGAAATGTTGTGATCATCCTGCCACACTGAACGTGAGGCTTGATGAGGAGTCACCTCAGGAGCCGCCCGGCCGTATTTAGAGAACGGTTTCGAAGCGGATATGTTTAGGCATAAAGTTGTTTATGTTAAAGTCACAGATGTCAGCGATGATGTGCAACGGGGATCCATTCCCATGAACTGTGGTTGTAGATTTGGGGTCGAATGAGCCAACCCCAGCCCTAAAAGTGGATTTCTAAATCTGCGCCATGGGGTAGGCAGTCCTGCGGTAGATCCCACCAGTATAAGATAGCTCCGCAAAGGATTTCACGCACTGATGGCGCCACTGCTATCATATATTTCGTTGCCAGAGGATGTTGGAGTGGCTTTGGCAGGAGTTGTCTGAAGTCTGGCTGTGGCGTGACCCTCTCGCGGGCTGGGCATTGTTTAGAATGGATCAACACTGGTGCCAGTGCAGTACAGAACCTTAGTTTAGATGTCCCGTGCTAAAATGGTACTGTTTCAAAATCTTGCTTTGAGAAAGATAAACACATTCCCTAAAGAAAAGAAAAGTCACTTTGCATCAAGAACCAGAGCTCTCGAATGTTAAAAGGAGCTGTGCAAAGACTAAACTTTGCCTAACTAGAAGGGTCTAAAGTTGGCAAACATGTCGATTTAAATCAGGAGCTATCTGATCAGCGAGTAAGTAAGTAACCAACCAGAGATGTGACGCCAGCTGTCAGTAACTGAGAGGTTGTTTTTTTTTTATACGAGGACACCTTTAGGTCCATACCAAAGAAGTGGAGATTGTATAACCAGCCCTGACCCTCCTTGATGGAAATATATCAACTGTAAAGGTTGATGGTGAGAACTGTTGTCCCTTCCATTGAAAGGGGGCAGTGACCATGTTTCCCTCTGTTTCCCTGCAAGCTTTGTCCAAAGCAAACTGGGCTCGGCATCGACCTCACTGTCGCCTTGTCGTAAGGGAAAATGGGTGCAGAAAATAGACAGTTAAAGGCCTTCAGTGTCCCCAAGACTTCTGTATTTAGTCCGACTCATGCATTGATATCAATACAAATCCCAATAAGCAAGAGCACGGGCAGTATTCACGTTGACTGTCCATCACGCTGGACCTGCATGGAGATGTTAAGTGGGATTTTTAAACAGAACTGAAATGTTCAAACAACGATCCTTCAAACGCTTTATACCTTGTTTGAACCGACCTTGCTCTACACCCACTAGTGGGGCGATGTTCTGCCTCGGCACTGCGACCGGGCCCATCAGAGTCAAAGTGTAATCGTTCGGGCGGCCCTGAGACGTCGCACCTCTCTAACACACTCGCGTGCAGCAAAGTGGGGCAGACTTCCGCATCCCCCTGCAGTGTTGAGGGTTAACTGGAGTATAAAAATCCCTACTGCCCTACTTCAACCGAAGGCTGCTCTGACTGTGCCCGACCGGCCAGTCGGGCTGAGCTTCACATCGGAGACTTGCTGGGTGCTGGTTTTTTCCGGTTTCGGTGTCCTCCGCTGTCGGGTTAGTGCTCACCCCGTGGCTGTGTCTGCTCCGTTACGCTTCCCAGTGAGCCGCCTGATGCCCGGCAAGCGGCGTGGCATTGTCTTTGGAGTTTCGGTCGGTGGCGTTCCTTTCTCCGCATCATCCTCGGTAAGGACGGGGAATCGGCGCGGCGAATCCTGATACAAACGTGAACCCCGATTCCTGAAGATGCTGGTCAAGTCTCGTGGTTTTGCGATGTTGCGATTCGACAATTTAAAGTTTTCCGTGATATCTGGCTACTTTTACCCCTAAAGACGGCAGCGTTTCTCTGTGCACGTTGCTTCCAAAGCAGGACATCGTGACAACTGGCCAGATGGTTATAATTTGCTGTGGGTCTTTGCAGTCAGCTCAGGACGACACCTAATGATTTTGACGACCTCCTGATCAAACTACCTGTCAAAAACCAATAGATGTTTTTGTGTGCAGTGGATATAAATTGGCTGTGGCCAAGTTCCATACTACATACTAACTATGTACTGTGTTTTTATAGGACAGTGTTGCTGTTTTGTTCCAGGTTTATATAAAATAAATCATCGAAATGATCGAAGACGTGATCCAAATAACGTCAATCGTTTTCCTGAGGTTTAGCTGTTTTTCTACGTTTAGTTTTAATGTTTGGCATCTGTCAGCAGCTCCTCCATTTCCTTTTGTGCATGTGGGGAAAATGGCGTACTGCGTATCAACAGCACGCACAAAAAACAAGCGCTTATTAGTACGAATGCTGATATTTTGGAGGGTAATGTTTGTGTCTTTTCTTCTTTTTTTTTTTCCTAGCGTGAACACACTACAACGAAAACCTGTTTAGACTAAGTAGCCTGTGTAGTATGGAACTGGGAAGCCTCAACAGTCTCCCGTGAACGAATCCTTGTTGTTGTTCTCTGTGACCATCAGGCCTCTCCTCTAGCACCAATATTCAGTTAAACAAAACAAACTTAACAGAATATAATCCACCTCTACAATGGAAATATCATCAGAATGTAAGAGGCAGATTGCCGTGAAACGCGTGCGCACGTTCGTGGTTCCCAGAGGATCATTTGAATTCCTGAGCGTTCCCATAGCAGCACCCACGGGGGCAAGATGTCCACTCTGCACCCGAGATGTTAGCGATGGATTACAGTCGCGGTCAAAGCAATATAGATAACAAGTGTTGGGGTGACGCTCTTATCCACAGCGCTGCTCAGGGATTGGTCGGGGCATCGGCGTCTCGCCTCAGGGACGCGTAAATCCATGACCGTTTTTGGGAATTGCGCATCGAGGCACCAGGGGAGGCCTGCGAGCGTCAAGCGACGGCGTGGGTCACGTGCGCTTCCTCTGGCAGCGCTGCAGTCACCTTGTGAACACCAGCCTCAGCGCACTAGCTACATCTGTATCAGCTGCTCCGGTGCCGTTTGTCAGAACCGTCTCACTGGTGGCTACGCGAGGTCAAACCAGGTCACCATCTGATGCTGTTTTCCTCTTCCTTTCTGTGCGTGTGTGCGTGTCTCGCTCTCGCCAAGTGTGTGGAAAAGCCATCCCTCCTCCTCTCAGGAAATTCCTTCTCATCCCAGGGGTGAAGGCAGACAAAGATGGTGTGAAGGAGCAACAGAGCAGATCTGCTACAGCGGGACACTTGTGGAGACACTTAGTCTCTTTCTATAACAGTTGTGAACGTTGCACCACGTTGGCGTATCAAAGTGGTTTGTGAACGGGGGGGGGGGGGCATCTGTTGTACATTGTACATTTAGTCATTTAGCAGACGCTTTTATCCAAAGCGACTTACACACTCACATAGCACAGCTTCGGGAGCAATTTGGGGTTGGTTATCTTGAAACTAATGTTTTCACACATGTCACGTGTACATTACCTTGCGTTGGATGGAAAAACAAGTGCCTAGTACATGTGAACTTAACCACACGTGAAACACCGTTTCACATCTAAGTACATAGTACGAAGCTATAGTACCCAGTTTTCAGCCAGTGCGTGGTGTAACGCAGCACTCCTGTGTACTAATGTATGCTGCAGTGTGTTTTGCTGTGTCAGTGCTAAACCTGCAGAGACACATTAGACAGCATCAGGGCTGGAGCAGGAAACTGGAGATGTTGTGTGTGTGTGTGTGTGTAAAGTGTGTCCTCCATTCATGGCTGTCTGTTGGACCACTGACCACTTTGTCTGGGTTGCCAGTGAGCGCTAGATAAAAACTAAGGCTTTATGGCTAACTAGTCCAATGTAAAGTGGCTACAGGCATGCTTTCTGGCTAAGGTAAATGCTACATGCCGTTTGTCTAGATGCAGTGATTTCCGGCAGCAGCGGCGTGCTCCATAGTGCCAGCGTCCTCCTCTATGGAGGGTTTGCACCTACGTCACGGTTTGGTCAGTTACCCGGATGCGCGGCCATATTGGAGATGCTCGGATTTAAACAACAGCATGGATTGCACAGTTAATTCACCATTGAAGACTAATTTCTACAAATTTATTATGTCTAAACCATGAAAAAAGACGCAAATAATGGGCAGCAGCGTCCTTGTGTGTCTGCTGGGTTCGATTCACGAGACGTTTGTAGCGTGATGTCCCCGAGTCCTCAGGTGACCGCTTGTTTTCCTGTCGTATTAACGCACGGCGCCCAGTCCGTCTCATCCTTCTTGCGCAGCAGGTCTTTTACCTAGAATTCAATACTAATAAATATGGCACCATTAACTAACTTCCAGTAACATTTTACAGAAAACATGCAAGTATTGTACTGTTGGAGAAGGTTAAGAAACGAGATTAAAGTCAGATCTCTAGCCAAGAAATAACAAACAGCAACGTAACATCAGTACGAGAGTATAAACTAAGATAGTAGCCTAATATTTCACCTACCTGACGAGAAATGAGAGGAAGAAACGCGAACGTTGTCAAGATTCCAACGAGATGGAAATGGTCATTAAATAAAGGTCACGAGCCCCACTTATGTAACGATCTCACTGCTCCAAATACGAAAAATACAGCTGGAAATAAATGACTGCCGTCGTAGAGTTTTGAGTGAAGTTCTGGCACCTCGTGTGGGTTTGGGTGCTCAAGAGCTTCGCGCCGTCGAACGTTCGGTTCTGGCTCAGATGACCGGAGGGATGGAGTCTCGCACGCCTGAGCCAGCTGACCTGCCGAGGTAGATTAACAGCCATATTCACATGTATTGTGGTAGAATGGCCCAGATTCAGTCAGGTTGGGATTAGATATTGGACTGAATTTGAAAGGAAAGCTTGTGTAGAAGCTGAACAAATTCCGATGTGTTTGATTTTGTACGAAGTCACAATCCAGTACAGGTAAACTTGAATGCCGTTGTATGAAAATCAGATGACTTCAATAAGAAATCATTATGGACTCAACTAAAACGTCAATCAGGACACCGGTAGAAGGTGTTTAGTTTAGTTTAGTTGCGCAGTAATGAGGCATGAAAGTAAATTTATTGTTTTAAAAAGATGCCAAAGTGCACGGGCACAAGAAGGTGAAAAAGCAGCAAGCAAGTAAGTGATTGTCATTGTTTAAAGACATTTTAAGGTCACACTGATATTTCAAACACACAACCTGTATGGACTGGACTGACTGTGATACCGGCTGTGTGTGTGTGTGTGTGTGTGTGTGTGTGTTGTAAGTTTTGGCATTGAGAGCTGCATCTGTATCTTATATGTCCTTATATCTCATATTAATGCTGATCTGCGCGTGTGCGTGCGTGCACACTGATAACAATAAATGGTTTTTCTGCTGTTTGTTGTTAAAACAGGCAACTGGCAGCTGAATGCAATGACTCAGCCTGTGTGTGTGTGTGTGTGTGAGGGAGTAACACGCACACATTGTATGACACATAGAGACAAACACACTGTATTAATTGAGTATCCAGATGAGGTAACAGTACTACAGTTTCCTCCGTCTCCCCTTAGTTAACTGCTCTGTAAACTAAACACCATGGACCTGGAAATGTCCTGATGGTGTGTTGAGTATATTCTATCTTAAAACGTTAGTACAGTTTCAAGGAAATGTGACTGGGTGTTTGGACTTCGCTGCTCCTGTGACACTCTTTCTCTGGTGTGTTCACCAGAGGAACCCTTACAAACCCACTCAGGGTCCAGAGGTCAGGGATGCCACTAAGAAAGCCGGCGATGCGGTCAAAGTCCTGGAAAATCCTGGAAATCAAACTGGAGGTAACGTTCCACTGGTTTGGCGCGGCCGTCGCATTGAGACGTCCAGTCATACTCAGCCAGGACTGAATTCCATGCCTGACTTTGAGAAATACAAATGAGGTTTTTGTTTGTTTTTTTTTGACAAAAGAAGACAAACGTGTTAAATGTTGCTACTGCTGTACAAGAACTTATAGCCCAGATAAAGTAAAGTAGATTTCAAATCAGGAACTGACCAAGGATCTGATCAAAGAAAGGGTAAACAAGATTACAAATCGGACAGTGTTTGATGCTCAACGCACTGGACGCATTTCGGTTGGTACTAAACAAATATTGAGATACGACCCCCCCCCCCCCCCACTGTGTTTGAATATTCAGCGGTATGGGTGCTTTGATCCCCCTGCTCCGTGTCATTAAATTTTCTCCAGATACATAGTCCAGTTGTTAGAAATTAAAAAAGCAATCCAATTTAGAAAAGATATATTTGACCGCTAAATAGTTTTGCATTGAGAAAATGCAGCTTCCAAATATAACCACATCATGGCGTTACCGTTTTTCGTTTTTATGCCTCCCTTCAGTGTGTGTGGAGATGAGGGAAATGTGAGCATGGATCCGTTTGGACAGCACCGCCTGTCTCCGTCTCCCGGTAATTCCAGACAGCTGTAGAGTCACTCTGGCTGCCGTTGCTGTGATACTGCACAACCCTCTTTCTTGGAAAATGTAATCTAATTTCTTACACTCTGTGTTTTTTTGTGTGTTTTTTTTTTAATACTTTAATTTTTCCCTTTCGTGTTTTTCCTCAGCTGCAGCGCTCTCGCCAAGCCACTTTCTCTCTCCTTCCCTCTCTCTCCCCCTCTCTCTTTTGTCTTTCTGCGTCTGTGTCTCTCTACCCTCGTGGAGATCCAGGGGCAGGCTGTGCAGCTGGGAATCAGGACCGTCGTTTTGACCGTGTTGAACGGAGGCTGTTTCCTTTTTTTTCTTTTTGAAAGTTTATACTTTACACGAACATTTGACCTTTTTTAGAAGCGGAGGAAGACGAATTCAAACCCCTTACTTATGATTAAAATTCAGGAAACCTTTAGTGTCCAACAGAAGGCCATGGCAATTTTGTATTTGACGCGGCTCAAAAAATAAAAGAAACGGAGAATACGCTCAGAGGGAAAGAAAATACACACAGTAGTTAAAGCATTGCGATAGTAAAGGTGGTAATTCCACAATGTAAAAATAATCTATTACAAGTGGAGTTCCTGAATTCGAAGTTTTACTTTGGTAAAAGTACAGAAGTATTATCAAGCAAGTGTAAAAAGTACTCATGAAGGCAGAGTTGCCGCTTTTGGTTATATTATTACAAACGTGTAAGACGAATTTCATTGTTGTAGCTAGTTAAGGTGGAGTTAATTGGTATTAGGCGAGTTTATATCAGCTGCTATTAGCTTATTACAGATATATTGATACTGGCACACGCATCAGCTGATAAGTAACAAAGAAACTGCAAAGATATCTTTGCAGTAATTTGGCACAGTTGTATAGTTGTCCACCAGGGGGCACTGACAGTTGTGATTTTCAGCAGTAACCGAGTCTCAAAAGGGCCACAAACCTAACTGATACAAACGGAGGGCACCGTGGCTAACTTTGGTGACTGGCTATTAACTTTGGGAAACCACTAGCCACAGTGGCTGGTGAGCAAATGAGTTCATGTCAAACCCTGAGCACAGTACATTTTTCAAATGTTTATTGTTGGGACAAATTCAACTTTGCTGAACCAACAGAAAACCATTTTGACATTCCCTTTGAGGGAACGGCGAGCCGGAGCGTTCGAACTGGAGGAGGCTATTGTAGCTTGTTAGCTGAGTTGTGTTTAACCTACGCTGCTCCACAGAAGAAGCATGGTTTATGGACCGTAATGATACAGGAGGTAATGGTCCAAATACTTCTCTTGAATAAACTCTGAGATCTTATTGTCTAGTTACAGAGTAAGCTAACTAGCTTGCCGCTAGCCCAAAAGTTAGCAAGCTAGCTCGCTCAGAGAGCTTTTGTCACTGGCGTGTTCTCGGTTGGCTAGCGCGTTAGCGGTTAGCTTGCCAGTTGTGCTTTTTCATGCTGTTGTGGATTATTTGTTTTCCTGTAGTTTATTCACATTTTACTTAGTTAGTATTTTGTTTATGTTGTGTTTATGTCAAAAAACAAATGACTGGCGATGTGCCATTATTTCAAAGCATCAAAACACTTCAGCTGATTCAAAATACTGCAGCCAGGCTCATGACCAGGTCCCACAGGAGAGAACACACCTCACCGGCTCCAAAGAATAGATTTTAGAGTTTTAATGATCACTTTTAAGGTTTTTAAGGCTGGGTTAGAGCGGTTAGAGCTCCTGCCTCCCAATAAGGAGATCGTGGGTTCGAATCCCGGACCGGACCAGACCAACGTCACACGACCTCTCTGGGTCGAGTCTGCATGTCCTCCCCGTGTTACCGTGGGTTCTCTTTGGGTTCTCCGGCCTCCTCCCACCGTCCAAAGACATGCATGTGTAGGCTAATTGATAATAAAAATTGCCCCTAGTGGATGAATGTGAGTGTGAATGGTGTCTGTCTATGTGTCGGCCCTGCGACGCATTGGCCACTGTCCAGGGTGTACCCCGCCTAAGGCCCCGAAGCCACTGGGATAGGCTCCAGTCACCCGCGACCCCTAATGGGAACAAACGGTAGAAAATGACTAACTTTTAAGGCTGGTGGAGGGTTAGCTCGAGAATATCTAGCTGACCTCCTGACCCCCCACGGCCCTAAATCCAACCTGAGATCCTCTGGTAGGTCATTTCTGGCGCTTAAATAACCTTAAATAACACTAAAGGTGACCGGCCCTTTTCTGTTAGGGGCCCCCCCAGTTGTGGAATGTTTCGCCGGAGGAGATCAGGGAAGCTAACACATTGTCTTTTCCTTTAAAGTCACTTTTTTTTAAAAACTCACTATTTTAGACTTGCTTTTTATTTATTATACTGTTTTGTTTTATTATATTACGTTGTACATTGTCGTAATATATTAATAACCGCCCACTTATTGTCACTTAAAAGCCTATAAATAAAGGGATTATTAATATTATTATCACATTTTGTTAACACTCAATCATCAATATCATGTGCCTCAGAAATTGTGTCTGTTTTGGTTCTTAAAAAGACAACACATGTCAATAAAATCAAAAAGGCAGAGACAAGAATAGCCAAACAAGGACCCAGTCAAACAGATAACCCACTAGAGGCATGATCACAGCCGGGAAGGGTGAAGTTAGCCTTCGCTTGTTGGCCCGTTAGCGTTACATTGTAGTACAAAGCAGTACAACAAGTCACAGAAGCAGGGCTGATTATACCCTGAGCTTGGCCACAAAGCCTTTTAATGTGTGTGTCATTGATGTTTAAAGCAGATTAGGTTATTATAAAGTGTGTTTGTGTGTGTGGCAGTGTGTGTATACATGTATGTGTGAGAGGGCGAAGCAAAGTGAGAGTGTGTTTGGGGCTTGTCGGTTGGTCAGTCGGCCTGGTTTGAAGTAACTGTTGACACAGTAAGGTGTGTGTGTGTGTGTGTGTGTGTGTGTGTGTGTCCGTTGGCTTGAAGAAACTGTTGATACTGTAAGCCTGTCTGGTTTCCATTGCTCGTACTAAGAGAGAAAAGTACAGGCATTGAACCCGTGTGTGTGTGTGTGTGTGTGTGTGTGTGTGTGTGTGTCTTAATGTTATGACTCGCAGTACGCCTGGAACAGCTACTGTTTTTCTGTGCTGGCTCGCTCGTACGTGAAAATGCACACTCACACCTGATTCAGGTCCAGACCAAAACCGCAGCTACCTCCTACGTGCAGTCAGCACTCCGGTAGAGACGGAAAGTACGTGAGCCTCCTTTCTGCCTGACTTTTGTCTCCGTGTGAATCGTGTGGCTGTAGATTTGTGCATCCACACCGTGCGAGGGTCTCGCTGCCGTCTTCTGTGGAGAGAGAGAGGGAGCACGCCACGACCGAGGTCATGATTCCGACTTGAACCGCTCATAGCGGTGTCTGTACTGTAGCCCGCTGAGATACAGAAATCACTCTACGTAATTGCCTTTTTACGTTGGGGAAATTGACTACACGATATGTGCGCAAGTGTCAAGCGTGGCTTGACTTTGTGTCTGGAGGGTTGCCAGCTCAAGTCCTCTGACTGGTTCGGAAAAATGTGCGGATGGAAAGTGACTGAGGAATATGCTCGCCTACTTCAGCAATTACTGTGTAGGTGTCTTTCAGCAAGGAACAGTCAGCCCACAACCTCAACTCGGTTAAAAACACAGATGTGATCCGCATTCGTACCCTGTTTAGCTGTTAAGAGTATGTTTCTTCTTCCTGAGGTAACCTGGCCAAGTGTATAGGACTGATGTTGTGACCCCATACCCAGATATTTTCAGCAAGGACCATGCTTCCACAGTAATACATTTCTCTGGGGTTTGCTCTCTGGATGACAGTGACTCTTTGACAAGCTGTTCCATAGTGGAAGTTGCATGCAAGAATTATAACTTGAGAGCCGGTGACAGTTCAGTGGGATGATCAGAGAGAATTTCTGTAGACCTATAAACCTTGGCGGTTGTTGTTTTTTCCAAACGAGAAAACGGTCGTAAATGAGACCTATTTGAATAGCTGAAAAAGACCTGATGTGGGCAGCAACTCACAAGTCTGGACCCAGACTCCATGACTGTACCCGTACAACTGTGTTTTAGGGTTGTTGGTTTGATCCCCAGCTCCTCGCCCTCTCCACGTGTCTAATTATTCTTGAGCAAGACTCTGAACCCTGAGTGTCAGCAGATACATGTATATCGATACTTCTGGTCAGGTATGCAACAGGTGAGGAGCGAAGCGTTAAACTCGCAATGCAAGCCACCGATGCTGTCGGTGTGTAAGAGGCGTCGGCTGCGTTTTGGAAGTGCGAGTGTTGGGTTAGTTTAGTTCTTTATGGCGGGTGAAGCTGGTCCTGGGACAGTCTCAGACGAGGAATTGTTAGAACTGGAGCTCTTCTGATGGTTTTCAGCTGAGTCAGACACAGTCGCTCGTTCTCTGCACTGTCATTAAAATGATTAGCTCCACAACTCCGTACAAGTGTGTCATTTCTATGCATGGGTATGTGTCTGAGCAGGTTTTTCAGCAGCGAAGACTCGACTTTTGCTCATTGCCTTGCTCTACTAGCAGAGTTCAGAGAAGATTATTTACTGAACATTACTGTGTGTGAGTGTCCTTATGTAAGACTTCGACAGGGACGAAAAGTTGACATAGTGAATGCAACATTCACACACAAATATCAGATATGTGCATGATAAACACACTCACTGTGAGGCGTTTAGTTTGGGTGTCGCTGTGTGTGTGTGTGTAGAAGGAAAATTCTGCTCTTTAACCACTGCCATGTCTTCTTTTCCTTTCGGCTGCTCCCTTTCAGGGGTCGCCAGTGCGAATCATGCTCCTCCATCTAACCCTGTCCTCTGCATCCTCTTCACTCACACCAATTAACTTCATGTCCTCTCTCACTACATCCATAAATCTCCTCTTTGGTCTTCCTCTAGACCTCCTGCCTGGCAGCTCCAACCTCAGCATCCTTCTACCAATATATTCACAGTCTTTCCTCTGAACATGTCCAAACCACCTCAATCTGGCCTCTCTGGCTTTATCTCCGAAACATCTAACATGAGCTGTCCCTCTGATGTCCTCTTTCCTGATCCTGTCCATCCTCGTCACTCCCAAAGAGAACCTCAACATCTTAAGCTCTGCCACCTCCAGCTCTGCCTCTTGTCTTTTCTTCAGTGCCACTGTCTCTAAGCTGTACAACATCGCTGGTCTCACCACCATCTTGAACACCTTTCCTTTCATTCTTGCTGATACTCTTTTATCACACAACACACCTGACACTTTTCTCCACCCGTTCCAACCTGCTTGCACTCGCCTCTTCACCTCTTTTCCACAGTCTCCATTGCTCTGAACCGTTGACCCTAAGTACTTAAAGTCCTGCACCTTCTTCACCTCTGCTCCCTGGAACCTCACCGTTCCACCTAGGTCCCTCTCATTGACACACATGTATTCTGTCTTACTGCGGCTAAGCTTCATTCCTCTGTTTTCCAGAGCAGACCTCCATCTCTCTAGATTCTCCTCCACCTGCTCCCTGCTCTCACTACAAATAACAAAGTCATCCGCAAACATCATAGTCCATGGAGATTCCTGTCT
>CM022488.1:4132759-4146321 GCA_011952105.1 Coreoperca whiteheadi | reverse complement strand
CCACCTGGTCTCCTGGACACACAGTATGTCCACCTTCCTTCTCTGCATCATGTCCATCAACTCTCTAGCCTTCCCTGTCATAGTCCCAACGTTCAAAGTCCCTACTGTCAGTCCTACATTCTTAGCTTTCCTCTTCTCTCTCTGCCTACGAACACACCTTCCTCCTCTCCTTCTTCGTCTTCGACCAACAGTAGTCCAATTTCCACGGGTACCCTGTAGGTCAACAGCACCGGTGGCTGTCGTTGTTAACCCGGCCCAGACCGATCCGGTATGGAAGTCATTGTCATGATTCGCATTTTTAGTTTGGCATGTGTTTTACGTCGGATGCCCTTCCTGACACAACCCTCTGCATTTATCCAGACTTGGGACTGGCACATGAAGACACTGGCTTGTGCCCCCCTGCGGTTGCATTTTTTTAACCACTGCCATGTAAAGGGACCTAAAGCTGGTCTGTTTTTTTGGTTGGGTTGTTTCATGGCGGTTGCGTTGTGGGTGTTTGAAACAAGGTGTGGATACTTGAGGTGGCCTGTTTGGTGGAGCGGAAAGACTACGAAGTATGAATATTGATTCTGACCATATTATACTGCCCATGTATTGGTGTCAGTTGTCATCAGTAGTTATGTTTTCCATAAACTTGTTAAAATGTGAATCCGTGCATGTTCCAGTCTACAACCTTCGTGCCAATATAAGATAGCTTATGTGTTTTCCAAAGCAACCAACGATCTGGTTTGTAAGGGTGCTTTCAGACCTGCCTCATTTAGTTCAGTTGAATCGTACTAGAGTTCGTTTGCCCCGTTGGTGCGGTTCGTTTGGTCAGGTGTGAAAGCAGCAATCGCTCTTGATTGCGCACCAAAAGCGGACCAAACAAGCGTACCGAGACCTCCGTGAGGAGGTGGTCTTTCAAACAAACTCTGGAGCGGTTCGTTTGTGGTGAGAACGTGATCCGACCTCGAACCGACCCAGCTGCAAAAAATACTGATCATTTTTGGACTAAACCAGCTGCCGTAGTCATATTTTCAGAAGATGAGCATATCCGAGTTAAGAAGAATTAATGCGCGCCTCCGCTGAAGTGACGAGCGATGCGCGCTCGCCGTTTGCATCAGAACGTTGTTTTCAAGCCGCTGCGCTTCATTCTAGAAATGTGTTGTTTGCATATTGTGGTGTGTACAACCAATGTAACAGATTCTGGCCAGGGACAAAACCAACCAATTCCATAGTTGTTTTGTCGTTTGCTGGCTTTTCCTCTTCTATTGGAATTGTCCGGCACTAAATTCTGACCAATCGAAAAGCAGTTTAGGATATAAGCCCCGGCCAATGAGTGATGTGGATCTTGTCACGTGACTGCATTTTGGTTCTTTTCAAGCTGGTTCGGACTAACGCGATCAGTGTGGTGTGAAAAGGAACCACAAAAGCTGAAAAATGCTACAACATATAATTGTTTGCCCTTGGTTCGGACCAAATGAACCGAACTACATGTGTGAAAGCACCCTAAGTCCCAACTGTGGGAGAACATGCAAGGCTAGCTGTGTCCCCTTTTTTAACAGTCTTTGTGCTAAGCTAGGCTAACTGGCTACTGGCAGCTTCATACGTACTGTACAGACATGAGTGGTAGGGATCGTCTCCTCTAACTCTCAGCAGGACAGTGTATTTAAGCGTGTATCTTAAATCAAGTTAACCCCCGAGAGCAAAAGTTGGGATGGAAAATATTCAACCGTGAGAAAAGCAGGACGTTTTCCAGTTAACTATAATAGTCCGAATTAGTTTTTTTTAGAACCAGAACTTTGAGTTTTTCTGCATCCAGTCACACAATCATGCAGTCAACAATGTCCGTGTCACTGGCTTTCCTGATCTTATTCCTCCTCCTCCTCCTCCCCTTAGCACTGGTGTAACCCAGTAGCTCAGTGACCTTGTATGTAGTGTATGAGACGGTGTTCACTCTGTGTGTGTGTGTGTGTGTGTGTGTGTGTGTGTGTGTGTCAAAGCAGCAAAGTCGAGTGCCGTGATTCTTCCTGACAGTTCTGCAGTGCGACCAACTCCACTGCAGCAATACTGTGTGTGTGTGTGTGTGTTCCTGCATTCATGCTTGCAGTTGGTTTTGAATGGCGATTATGAGGAAATCTCTCAGCGCCACTCTTGGTTTTGAAGGGTTTTGTGTGGGCTCATAATCATGTGGGGGCCATTCTGAAACCAGGCAGTTGTTGCTGCGTTCAGAATGCAAGACGTAAAAAAGGTTTTAACAATCCACGGCCCCCCCGTCAGATTTCCGTGCGCTGCTGCGGACAGAGGTGGCGTTGGGGCACTTTAACTGTGCCACTTGGCCCCGTCCTCACAGCAGGCGGTCGCCACGCTGACTCGTGTGATTTGCCATTTCTCGGTACAAAACATGAATTTGCCTTTACCCAATCTGTGTTGACATCGATTATCTTATTTTCTCGATTGAATCATTTGTACTATAAAATTTCAGAAGCGGCGGAGGAAAAAAAGTAAATAATTACCCATCCCAGTTTCCCAGAGGCTGTTGGCAACTTTAAATTCCCCATTTTTGTCCGACCATCAGTCCAAAACACAAAGAAAATGAAGAAAAACAAACAAATATTCACATTTGAGAAGCTGGAACCAGATCATTTTGCATTTTTTTGCATTAAAAATGTTCTCTCAATGGAGTAATAGCAGTTTAAATGGAGGATGAAGACTTTTTTGTTTGCTGCTGCCTTTTTATTAAATCAAATAATGATTCATTTCTTACACTGCACTGTAACCTTTACGCTCTTGTTTCAAGTGTTTTATAAATGTATTTCTATTGCCACATGTAGCTTTTATGTTTTATGTTAAAGCACTTTGAATATTGTGAGTAATTAATTTCAATCCGACTTTATTTACTGCTTCCTTGCTCATCACCTTGCATATACACTGTAACCCGAACTGAGGAAATACTGTGCACAGATTTTGGTGTGTCAGCGAAAAGTTCCAGCAGCCCTGCCATGCCAGATTGGATATAGAGGAAATGCCATAACGCATCACTCATGTTGGTTGCTTCCTGAACAGCTGATGTTTTGGAGACGTTTTTACACCCAGCAGTTACAAAATGGAACATGTTTAACTGTAACGTCCTTTTTAAATCCTGCTCAGTTAGTAGCAGCTCACATTTCTCACTGATGTTCCTAGTTAGGGTCCAGTTTTCTAATGCTGACTTACAACATTGACACTGAATTTCGCGCTGCCGACAGAGCAGGACCGATTCTACTCTGTTTTATTACGTTTTCTCTGCCCTCCAGTGCTGGCAGCTTGTGCTCCATTTTAAATAAAAAAAAAAAAAGAAACAAAGCAGGCTGCAGACTTAACCCGAGGGTGTGTGTGTGCGTGTGTGTGTGTGTGTGCGTGCAGCAGGCAGTGCTGTGTTAGGTGGGTTGCGAGTATGTGTGTTAGCTGGTTTCCAGGCAGATCAGTATACTTCTTGCAGCTCAGCAGCAAGGCACTGACTCTGGCGGGGTTCGAGGGTTTGAGTCCCACTGGGCCTGTTAAGTCCTGGGAGTGAAGTTTGTTACGCTTGCTTCAGTAACGTCGTCTGCTGTTTTTTGAAATGCTTTCCACAGCCGGCGATCCAGCGTCCGAGGTACACTGTGCAGTAAGTGGCACTAGATTTAAAATGTCGACCTGTCTCGGGGCGTCTGCGGCCTTCAGCTGCTCTAGACTAAACTGTCTTCTGTCAGGAGACAAGCTGTTCTAAATAGGTGCGTTGGGGGGTTATCTACCACCCCTATGCCTTAAGCTTCTCCGTTGCAAGTATCTCTCTCCCTCACACACACACACACACACACACACACACACACACTGTCTTTTTATACTCGTGAGGACCCTCATGAATATAACCGCTAACCATAACCGCCAAAATTAAATGGCAAATCCCTAGCCTAAACCTAAATTCTAACCTTAAAACCAAGTCTTATCCTTCAAACAGTCCTTTGAAGTGGTGAGGGGTCGCCAAAATTGCCTCACAAGGCAGAAATGTCCTCGCTACGATTGGTCCTCACAGAGGCAGCAATAAACACGCACGGGGTCCATGTCCTCCAGGCTCATATGAACTCGTATTTTCCAGTTATGTGGCGTTCAGTGAACAGTCCCAGTATGAGCACCAGACTACAACGCGGGTTTAAACTTGCACTCACACGTACAGCCTCAGTGTTAATGTTTAAAAACACACGTGCTGCCTTTTTTTTTTAACTAAAACCTAATTTCTAAGAAATCGTTTTGAACGGATTCTTCACAGTTTCACCAAACCGCTTTGGAGTTGGACACAAAATCTGTCATCATCACATGTTTTCATTTTGAGTTCTGAATAATAGTGATATGTGATAAATTGTGCAGATGAACTGTAGACCCGCAGTGGGATGGCCGGCAGAACAGTTTATTAATTTATTTTGCACAGTCTTGTTGATGTTAATTTTTTCGTTTGGTAGAATCCTGTCATTACACTGTGGTTGAGCCTTGCTGTGAGGAGCTGTTGTGAGTCTGTTCTGGTCTCTTCCAAGTGTGGACTGAATTAAATGAACAGATTTGGAGTCTCAATGAGTATACTGGCATTTACTTGCAATGCCATAAGCATTTTTAAAAAGGGCAAACTGGATTTTGGTTTGGAGTGTAGTGCTGGCCTTTTGACGTGTCAGCTTCCCTTTCCCGTGTTCAATCTCTGCTGTTTTTCACCCCCAAAACCTCTCCGGACAT
Source organism: Coreoperca whiteheadi (assembly GCA_011952105.1). Taxonomy (NCBI): domain Eukaryota; kingdom Metazoa; phylum Chordata; class Actinopteri; order Centrarchiformes; family Sinipercidae; genus Coreoperca; species Coreoperca whiteheadi. The sequence continues at coordinate 4,141,599 of CM022488.1, read as the reverse complement.
AATCTGTCGTCGGGACGTTATTGTGCGTTGTCTGGAACTTGGTCGACTTCTTACCGACACATTTTAGTCACACGACAAGATGTTGCGTAGCAATACTGTCAAAATAAAATGAGACCTGGGCGGATCTTAGGTGGTTACTAAGTGATGTATGTTTGTGCTACAATCAGGATTATTTTAATCTTAATGCTTTGAAGAATCAAAATGATTAAGCAATGCGTTAGAAATGTCGTAACAATGCCTTTTATTGTTTCAATTAAATGTTTCCCAGATTGATAATTACTAATTCTAATTTGTTGGGGAAACTATAATCGTGACATTATGCACACCATTAACTGAGCAGCCCGCTTAAATTAGATGTCCGAGTCTCATTATGAGTGAAATAATGGAGAGGTAGAGCTATTGTTTTCAGTCCGAGATTTTAAAGCCTCTGTTTTGGCAGGCCATGTTGTTTCATAATACCCTTTTAATGCGGCCTGTTAGGCAACAGAGGAGCCATAAATCTTGCGGGAAGGCGAACCAGTGCAAACGTATTATAAACATATTTGTATTCACCAGGAGAAGATGACCTCAAAAGGAAAAAGATATTTGCCAAGACAAGAAAACTAACTAAAAATCAGATGCATGATTCTGTAAGTCGACGGCGGAAGGGATATTTAACGTGAAACAGAACACTTACGATATATTCCCCGCCAGGTGGAAGGCTCAGATCTGGAGATATGCACCATGAGAGGTCGGCTATCTCAGACGTAGAGAGATGAGAGCTGCAACAATTTCACTACTCGATAACTGTTTTATTTTTGAGGCAAAAATGCCAAACGCTGTCTGGTTCCAGCTTCTCCAACATGGTGATTTGCTGTATATGATTGTAAAGTAAATATCGTTGGGTTTTTGACTGTTGGACAGACAAAACAAGACACTGGATGACGTCACCGTGGAAAAAGGGATAGGTATTTTTTCACCAAGTGATCGATCTTCAATAAAATACTTGGCAGATTAATCGATAGTGAACATGTTTGTTAGTTGCGGGCCTAAAAACACTCACCTAGATGAATCAAAACGATCAACGTTTATCAAATTTACCAACCAACTTACCAAACTCACGCATAAGCAGAGCCGCGATAAGACAGAAAGATGCTGGATCAACCGCTGTCTGTCAGTGGCGAGGGGGTTTGTGCCTGGGTTTGAAAGCAGAGTTTGACTGTGTGAATCGGGCGGGGTCAACCTATAATGGGGTCTTACGTTGCCATTCTCACTCGTGTAGATTTTTCAAATGAAAGCTAGTGCTAGGACAGGTACGATGTGGTAAACACAAAAAACACGATAGCGATTGTTTTGACAGATAGGACAATTGATTTGTGATCATTTTTGCAGCAAAATTTTCATTTTCACTGAGAAAACTGTTAAAATCATGGTGACGTGACATTTGTTGGGGTCTGTGTCGAACAGACATGTTTTCTTACATGTGGAGAACATGATTTGTAGGCCGGGGCGTCACAGCACGTCATGCTGATGCGGGATTCTCACAAAACTTCAGCTTCCGCGATTTGGATATTGCACGTGGCCATATTGCGATTTCGATACTAATGCGATTAATTGTGCAGCCCTAGCTAGTGCACTTCACTTGTCTGTGTTTTTGGGGTTCTTAAAGACCAACGCCGTGGTAGAATTTGCCAGCTGTTAGTAATAAATCCTGGTTGACAAAAGACAACGGACATCCCCATACTAACAAGCCAATAAATAAAGAAAGAAAGAAAGCTGATCAACCAAGATATTGGGGAAACTCTGAATCAAAGATATTCATTAGGAGAGACTAACCGCAAAAGAATGCTATTTATAGTACCAAGAGGTTGTGATTAACCCACAATTAAAGACATTCAGCTCACCAAGCCCTTCACAGTTATTTACAGAGGGCAGATGGTCAACCACGAGCCGCCTCGATTAGCTAATTCTCCCTAACCCTTTCCTGCGACGTGATCGGTTGCAACACAGAGGGATTGAGGAACTATTTGAAATGACGCGTCGGTTTTGAAGCCCTGTAACTCCGTGTGTCACGACCACATCAGCCCAACTGGACTTCACCACATTAAGGAGGATTACGAAGCACAACAGGTCACGGAGGAGCGCAGACCGATCTGCTGCCGTCAGCTGGTGTCAGTTAGGCCGTCTGTTGCTATAGCAACACCTGCTGACAGGGGGTTGCGCCGCAGTTTAAGTGACATTGTTACCGCCGCCGTTTTGTCAGATCTGTGAACAAGAACCTGTTTATGCTAACTACGCTAGCCATAGCTATCTCAGACTAATGTGGTGTTAATACAACATTCTAGGTAACTGTTCATTTACTAACGGAAGTTGCGTATTTTACTCTTTTTACTGTATTCTTGTGGGTGTTTAGCAAATGAATGACCGTGTTGTACTTCCCATGGGTACTTAATGCTGTTCTTTCACGTTAACTTACTTGACAGTTAGTCCATACTTTTCCGAATCCAGTATTTCTTGTTGCTGTGCTAATTATTTATTTATTTTTTAACAAACTCTTGTTTGTGCTTTCATCTTTTCCTGATTTGTAGGCATTAGCGTCGAATTTCTTGTGTTTCATCCACTTCGTTTTTCACTGTTTCTCGCACTAAAACCTTCCAACGGCCAAATCCTGTCTTCAGTCCTCAGGAGAAGTGTGTTTATCATGCAACAGCTGTGCACTTAGACGCGTTGTGAGGGCAGAAGAGCCGTTCTTTGTTTCCATGTATGATCTTTTCATTAAAAGCCCTTCAGGCTGAGCAGCGGACACTTTTGTTACGTAATCTTTTCTGGACGACAATGAAGGGAGGTCTGTGGCACGGGGCCATAAGCTAGATCGGGTCTTTCTATTTTGACAATAACAAATGGTTAAATAACGCCACCGGCATTGTTTCTAAAATAGGAATGCAGTCAGCAGTCCAGGTTGGAGAGTTTCACTGGACTGTTGCTGTTTTGAATCCCCAGACTGGTTTTGACGGTCCGCTCTGGGTGCGACAACGATTGATCGCCGATGCGCTGATGTACCCATGAGCAGCACACTGGTAGAGAGCAGATAACTGTGTGTTTGTCCCAACAACAGTGTTCCTGTTGTTTCAGCCATCAGCTACTGATCATATGAGAGCTGCTAATGATCTTATGCAAGCAAGGATTGGAGTGTGTGTGTGTGTGTGTGTAACAGTGTAATTTTCTTCTGTGAATGTGAATTTTTGTGCGTTTTGCATTTCATGGTTAGTTTTTGTGGAAGGAAGACAGACACACACGTTTTCTGATTTGTATTTTTCTTTATTTAAAAAAAAAAAAAGTATTGTTCTTACAGCTCAGGTCCCGTGAAACAAAAATATACATCTTTTTGTGCACTTCATTAAAAAAAAAAAAAAGCCTATATATTTGGCAGACGTGAAGCACACGTGTCTGTTTTTTGTGTTGTGCCGTGTTTAACAGCTCAGGGACGTTCAATAACAACCTGTTTGTGCACTTTCTGAAGATTTCTTGCACTGTCAGTTCTGTTTTTGAAGAAAGGGTTGGAAATGAATGTTGTGGGTTTTTTTTACCCAATTAATCGAAGAAATAATCGGCAGATTAATCGATTATTAAAATAATCGTTAGTTGCAGCGCTACACCCACACATTTAACTTATACACGCTTTCTTCACTCACTGTGTTTGTGCGTGAGTTCCCTCAGGCGTGCCTGCGGACCCGACTGAATCTGGCGAGATCACGTTTTGACATTATGAGCTGTGATGGTTTAGCGAAATGTCACCCATTTGAGGGGAATTTGCAACTGCAACGCAGGGGGAGACTCGACCGAAGGAGGAAGAGTCGAGGAACACTTTAAAAAGACCCAGAGCGTGGCTGTGAAGGAGAGCAGTGGGTCGAGAGAGACAGAGACACACTGGGAAAGAGAGGGAGAGACTACAGCAGTGTATTTAAATGTTATTGCATGTCAGTTATTTTTAGGTCACACACGTCCAGCCTGCTCAGCATGATAGAAACACACACACTGGTGCCACCTGCTGACAGTACATTTGGTGTGTAGACAGCTGCTAGCTGCTAGCTGTGTGTGTGTGTATGTGTGTGTGTGTGTGTGTGTGTTTAGAGCACAGACTGTATATAAAGGTGGACGACGCGTCTCCACTTCCTCCCGCTGGCGACGTCGTTCGGAGCCAGAGGCTGCGCAGAGGCGAACGGGCGTGGAGGCCCCGCCCACGCACCCGACCGGCTCAAGTCGCGAGCCGGCCCGAAGCGGTCAATCATGACGTGAAACCCCGTTTTTATAAGCATCAAAAAACCCCATTAAAACCAAACTTATCTGGGAAGCGAACACACACCAGCGTGATAAGAACCGCCTAAACTGGGAAACATTTATTTGGCGTGTACGTTGAGTTTTGAGATGTTTTGGCTTCACTTTTGGGGAGCTGTCATGTCATCCATCTTTATACACAGTCTATAGTATAGAGTTGTTGGAAGGTGTTTGGTTTTTTTTCTAACCTTCTGATGGAGCTAGGCTAACAGTTTCCCGCTGCTTCCATTCTTTGTGCAAAGCAATGGATGGATGTCAGTACTCGAGCCACAAAGACGGAACTCGCATTCTCCTCTGCCCCTGGGTAAAACAGCAAACATGTGTGCTCCCCGCAATGATGGTGTGTTTCTTTAAAAAAATGACAATTTAAGATCCCCAGATATTTAGCCATCAGCCTAACCAAAGCCAACTGTCAGAAGCCCCAGTGTGGTTTTAATATAGTGCTGTCAGCAGGAAGGAAGACCATGCATCTGCTTCTCTGTCTCTCCAAAGGAAATACGATCATGACATGTATAATAGTACATTTTCCCTCTCTGTGTCTCTGCAGGGTGATTTGAATTCATCCACCCTGTGCCGTGTCGGAGCTGGACTGAGCAGTGTTAGCAGACCAGAGGTAAACCGCACTAAGCCGCTCTTATCGTTTCATATCGGCTTTATCGCCGAACATCAGCGGCCCGCCTCGCCAACGTCCTTGTGGCTGAATGGGAGCAAATTCCTGCGGCCAGGGTCCAAAATCTGATGGATAACCTGAAACCACAAGAGTGGAGGCTGTCAGAGCATAAGGATTAATGCCCATAGTTTGGGAATGGGATGTTTAGCAATCATGTAAAGTATGGGTATAATATTCAAGTGGCCACATAGTGTATTTGGTAGTATTCCAGAAATCAAATAGCTTTTGACAGAATTTATTATGGTGTTAAGATTGCTACTGTTGCTACTACTACTCTGACTAGTATTACCACTACTACTACTGCCTCTATATTACCGCTTCTTCCAGACCACCTTTTGAGCCACCCTGTTTCAGTTCTTGGCTGTAATGTTATTTAAACTGGTTTTTGGTGTTTGGAAAAGACATCTGGTTCAGACATGGTGCGTAACATTTGTTATTACCCCACCGTGGACATATTTGAGGCGTACCCAAAGCGTAGCATGCGATATTTTTCTATTAACGTATGAGCGTCCTGCAAGCACTCAACTGATGGTTAGAAAGCTACGTGGAGGATTCCAAAATAAATGTTCCCGTAGTGACGCTGATAATTAATCACTCCCAGCCTCTTATGGGCTTCTGTATTCTTTATACTTGTGTTTCATCCCCGTTGAGTTCTCTGGAAAACTAAATGTCTCTGTGGCAAGAGGCTCCAATGTTTACCCACAGCCAGAATTATAAATCTGCGGTCGGTGCAAACTAATTCCTGGATACTTAAGACAGAAGGCATGTCATGTAATGTAACAGCCTGCAAGGGGTTGGTATTAATAGTGGAAAGTGACATGATACCCTTCGTGTGTTGGAATTTCTTCCCTTTCCCTTCTAACGGGGAGGGAAATATTGCTTTGAGTGCATGAATGTAAAGCACATTACTGCTTTATTCATTCTGGATTTTTGTGCAACATGTGTCCTGCAACACAACCTGTATAAAACAAGTCGGCTCCTTAAAGTCGCCAGGGTGAATCCAAGGTCAGGTTTCTTTATAGAGCCCTTTTTGTCCAGCTGTGTGTGTTAAATACATAAACCGCAGCCACTTTGTGCTTCTGTGCTTACACGCTACATGTGATACCCACTTTGTCTGATCATCACAGAAAAAGCAACAATTCCAACTGCTTGTTCAGAAACTTAAAGGGTGGGTTTGTGAAGGGAGGGGGTTCGTGTTTCTACGTTTTATTATAAGGAGCTGTGTGGGTTTGGCAACATATAGCAAGGTAAAACAAAATATATAGAGTAAAGTCTAATCATGATGAGATGAAATGCTGAGGGCATTAGTAGAGTAGCACACCAAGTCTCACGCTGTACATGTAAGTATGCTGTTCTAGCATGGCCAAAAAAATCTGCAATAAGTTGTATTTTCTGTGTAAATACATTGAGAGTAACGCAAAAACTGTCAAATTCCTTGTATGTGTACACATAATAAAGCTGACTCTGATTTAGGAATACTTATTGCTATGCTATGGTAGCACAGTGGCTGCAGGGATGGCAGTGTTGGTCCATAGTGAAATATATCTCAACAACTTTAGGGTGGAAGTTTGGTTTAGCCATTGTCCTCAGGGCTAAGGGTACCATAATTTTGCTATAATGCCAATATAATTTACATTTACATTGAAACTGAAGGAGAACTTCTGCTTCTTAGAGGAGGGGTCCAGTGTATTTTGGTCCCTCTTTTACCTTTCCTCTAGCACTACTGGTCACCGGAAAAGATCAAAAACAAAGTTCTTCCTCGTGGCATCCCAAAGTAGGCGGCACTCAAAGCTCGGTGATGTTGGGACAATTTGCAGAGCGAGTTGGTGAACTACTGTCGTGGGCAGCTAACCGCGAACACGCTTGCAAACCAGTCACAATCGTTTCAAAAGCAGCCATTACTTAGCAAGCCCGTTAGCTCAGGTGCTAATGGGACAATAAGTTCACACTCTGCCGCCAAGCCACAGCCACCGATTCTGGTGACAGCTGTACCAGTCCTCTGGCACCGCCCTCAGGCCAGATTTGACTTTTTTTTGGCTCCAGTGGTGGTGTGAATCTGAGAACAGCAAAGTTCTGCCTCCACTTCCAATCGACGAGGCTGCGGGTATAGCGCTGCCACACATGTAGCATCACCTCAGCTTCGGGCCTGCTTGTGTATGGGGGGGGGGGATGTTTTGGGCCACAGGAGGAAATGGGCAGCAAGGGTGACTCTGCCACACTGTATCCAACTTAATGCGTCCATTGTAAATCCATTTACTTACAATAGAATCAACTTCCTGCTGCCTCTTGTTTCTTTTGGAACAGAAATAGTACAGTTCTGTCCCTAAATCTGGAACACACCAGTCTGTGTGTGTGTGTGTGTGTGTGTGTGTGTGTGCGTGCGTGTTTCATTATCATGTTACACATTAATCTCGCCTTCCTAGTATTGAGAGACGGAGGCAGATGTCGATATGAGGCAGGGAAACGAAAAGGAAATGATGTAATCCCTCCTTGAAGTTCTCGAGGGAAGTGATATCATCGTTGCAAGATCAGCAGGCGGCTCCTCGCTCGTCCTCCGCTTCCTCGGCCTCTCTCTCCCTCCATTCCTCTTCCTGTGTGATACAAGCTAAATGTTTCTGTGCAGTTGTGCCAAAATAACGCCTCAGTCACATAGACGTGACACATGGCGGCACGCATAGGTTGACAAATTTGACAAGTGTGCTGTATCCGAGCTGCCGCCTTAAATTAGATTAGATCCCGCAAGAAGTCAAGTGTCAGGATCTCAGCCAACACGTCTTGCCTAGTCGTGTCTTGTCTTTGAATGACATGACTTAGGGAGAAGTAATAGAAAATCTGTCCAGCTGTGTTTCTGCGTGCTGCTCTGCTCGTGTGAACGGCTGTGCAAATGGGCGCCGGACTCTGCGTCCACTTTCTCTACTGCCATGTGATCGTCTGCGTGAAAGACGACATTGAAACCTAAAGTCTGAGCGGAAATGAAATGAAACGTGTTGCAGTGAAAACCACTTATTCAGCCCACTTGGTTTGTTCTGTAATGTCAGTAGCATTAAATGAAAAATGGTCCTTCGCCCCCTCTTCATATAGTATGATAAATCACGTCATTCTGTTGATCACCGGTGATGATGACGTGGCTGATTATGAGGCGCCAGGAGAGGCACTACACATCATTCACGACATTGTATATGTGTATATATGTATGGTTGCGCCATATCGTGTCTTCGTGTTGAATTCTTCAGATGATAAGAGGAAAATGAGCGCCGCAGCGAGGCAGGAGTTTGTGGATGAAACGGGCAAACAAGTCAGCTTTTTTTTTTTTTTTTTTTTTTAAGTTGCCCGTAGTCAGACCAATGTCGTCGGCAAATTGTGCAAGACCATCTTCCCCGCAATATTGGTAATACCACAAACTTGTTTTACCACCTTAGCAGCCATAACAGTCCACCAACATCTGCAGCTGCAACACGGCACAAGCAGCAGACCCCCATGGGGAGCTACTGTGCGTCAGTGCCGTACGACAAGTCATCGAAGCGAAACAAAGATGTAACGGAGGCAGTGGCATATCGCGTAGCCAAAGACATGCTTCCGCTGAGCGCCGTCGAGAGGCCAGGTTAGAAAAATCTCATACACGTACTCGACCCACGCTGTGGTCCTCCTGTCCGGAAGTGCTTTTCTAAGACTGCCATTCCCAAGCTGTATGTAATGTGCAAAGAATCTGTGCAGCAAGAAATCTTGTCAGCCAAGCGTTTTTTATGTTACAGATGTAAAGTCTACCTCAGTTTTATTGTTATTTTTCTCCTATTTTTACAAAAAACACTGCTGGAGAATCAGCTAGTGAACGTCCTGGCGCTAAACTTGCAGAAAG
>CM022488.1:4117135-4132142 GCA_011952105.1 Coreoperca whiteheadi | reverse complement strand
TTAGATATAGGTCTATAGTTGGCTAAAACCCCTGGATCGAGTGTGGGCTTTTTAAGGAGAGGTTTAATAACAGCTACTTTAAAAGACTGTGGTACATAACCTGTCAACCTGACTAATGGTAGAACATCTTTAAGCAGCCTAGTTGGAATTGGGTCTAAGAGACAGGTCGAAGGCTTAGATGAAGAAATTGTCGACGTTAGTTGAATAAGGTCGACAGGAGAGAAGCAGTCCAAGTACACATCAGGTTTCACAGCTCACTCCAACGCCTCTATGCTCGAAGATCGGTTGGCAACAGCTGAGGGCAGGACGTAATTAATTTTCTCTCTAATAGTCAAAATTTTATCATTAAAGAAGCTCATGAAGTCGTTACTGCTGAGGGCTACAGGAATACATGGCTCAATGGAGCTGTGGCTCTCTGTCAGCCTGGCTACAGTGCTGAAAAGAAACCTGGGGTTGTTCTTATTTTCCTCTATTAGTGATGAGTAGTAGGCTGCTCTGGCATTACGGAGGGCCTTCTTATATATTTTAAGACTATCTTGCCAGGCTAAACAAGATTCTCCTAGATAGTTGGAACGCCATTTCCTTTCAAGTTTTCGTGATCTTTGCTTTAATTTGCGGGTTTCAGCGTTATACCATAGAGCTACCCTTTTTTGTTTTATTATCTTCTTTTTAAGAGGAGCAACAGAATCAAGTGTCGTTCGCAGTGAACCTGCAGCACTATCAACAAGATGATCAATTTGGGACGGACTGAAATTTGCATAAGAGTCCTCTGTTATGTTAAGACATAGCATTGAGTTAAATTCAGATGGAATTTCTTCCTTATATTTAGCTACACATGTCTCCTGGACGAAAGAGAGACCAGCGAGCATAAAACCGAATCACTGTCTGACTTGGCAGCCCTTCAGGCCTCACACACACACACACACGCACACGCACACGCACGCAGAGCTCCTGTAATTCATGTCACAGTGTAAATCCTCTGGCTAATTATGTTCCCCGGCGAGACACAAACACACACACACGGGCACAGTGTGTGGTTTATTTACAGCATCTAGTTGAGCGTGAAAGACGACATTAAAACCTAAAGTCTGAGAGGAAATAAAATGAAACGTGTTGTAGTAAAAACCATTTATTCAGTCCACTTGGTTTGTTCTGTCATGTCAGAAGTGCTTTCCTTCGTTGTCAGAAAGCGACATTTTGGCCGAAAAGGTGATACAAAAAGTGGAAAACACCCCAAAAAATGAAATACATTTCTAAAAAACTAATAATAAGTAAACCGATTATATAACCCAGGCTACTCCTGTTAGAAGTTAGAAGTCTGTTCTTCAAATGGAAGAACTGAGGGATAAGAAGGAAATGTTTTCTCGTAAATTTAGAAAGTCTGGTAAAGTTTTTGCACGGTCAGTCCTTTTGTGTGTGTGTGTGAGAGAGAGAAACATCTAAACTTACTCTCTGGATTCACTCGTGGCTTCTTTTTTTTTTTTCCTCTGGATCTGATTTATAGTTTTGCTTCACAAAAACCCAACAACCAGGCCTAAAAATACCATTCTCTGTGTGTGTGTGTGTGTGATGTCCTGATATAGAGCCGTGGGAACAGGCCAGATTGAATGCACTTAAAGGAGCTTGAAAGCCTCTTCTGTTGTTGTTGTTGTTGTTGTTGTGTTGTGGCGGTGGTCCAGTTGAGGCTCCGTGTTGCGCTGTGGGAAACGGGGAGCCGCCCGGTACCGATGCGGTGTGTTGCTCAAGGGCACTAGAGCAGCGGATGTTGGTGGAGTCGAGAGGGAGGCAAAACGGTTACCAACAGGAGGTTTCTTTTAAGTCTGTTTTCCTGGACTCGCCTGTCTCTTCTTCCCTTTCCCCTTGTCTCCTCGTGTCTCCTCTTTCCTTTCCTCTCCTCGTATCTCTTCCTATCTCCTCCTCTGCTGTTGCCTCTTCTCTTTTCAACTCGTTTCCTCTCCTCTCCCCAAGAGTTTAATGTCCCAGCTTGACTCCGGGGACCCCGGACAGCCTGTGTGTTTCCCTCTAAATAATTTCCCACCCAGCGCTGTATGAGCGTCCGTCAGCCCTGTGTCCCCTCCGCCACGCTGCAGCTGCCTTAACCTCCATATTTTACTCCATGTGAGGGGTCAGGGTTCGGGTCACTTCCTGTCTGTGGGAGCTTGCAGGGTTCGAACAGATGGTTACAGGAGCCACTGTTTGTGTCTGCTGGAAACCCGCTGAAAGCATGTTTACTGTTAAACCTTTCAAAAAAGTTTCACTTTTTAGGCCTGTCACAATAATTGCGTTATCGCACGATATATATATATACACGACGTATGTAATTATCGCCCGTCACGATATCTGCTTATCGAAGGACGTGTGGACATGACCTCGATCTCGTTTGCTGACCACGATGTTGCCCGGTGTGTTTACATGCGTGTCGGTTTACGTAAGAATGTCACCAACATGATGCCAGAATAGGCAGCGGGTGTTTTCCTACCAGAACTGTATTGCCTGTTAAGGAATGAATGACTCTATAGCCTACCCCTGTGCCAAGCGTTTCATATTTATTTAAGTGCAATTTTTGTTAACAGAGCCCGAGAGTCCATGTTACTTATTGCTTTGGTTGTGTGATTTTATAAGTTTTTATTTAGGATACTTTAATGTTTGCGCTGTCTGAACATTCTTAAGAATTATGAGTTAATTGAAAGAGTGAGTAATATCAGCGGCATACAATGGTCTTAAAATGACAATAATATCATTTATCGCAATTGTTTCTGGGGCAATCTATCGTCCAACAAAAGTAGTCATCGTGACAGGCCTGTTTACTTGCTCTCTTTGAGCCTTCGGCGCTGCCGTGACAGAGTTCTGTGTGCGTCATGCAGTAGCCCCCCCCCCCACCTTGTTGTACCCAAAAATGGTGAGACGTGTAACTCAATGAGAAGTCCAGTCCAGTCGTTTCTACACGACTATCTGTATCTGTAAGGGCTCCGTCGCTGCTGCAGGAGGTAAAGAAACTGCACTAATAAGCTTTGTATTTCTTGTCTCACTCCCCCTTTTATTAAAACAGAGGCTATGAGATGAGGCAAAGGATAGGAGGGAGGAGGGTGAATAGGGTAAGGACGAAGAGAAGGGGCGAGGGAAAACAGTGAGAGACGAGGAAGTCGGGAAAGAAATGAAGGGAAAGAAGAAATGGAGAGAAGTAGGAGGACTGAAGGATGGGAGTATGATTGCATGGTTTCGGTCTGACAGACAGGAGGAGTGTGGCTGCAGCAGCAAAGTAATTACTGTTTACTTTGGACGCACACACCCACGGCACTTACAGCCCATCACTATGACTTGCTGTCTCAGCTCAGTCTGACAGAGCACAGACTGCTGCTTTTTAGACCTTTTCTTCGCGCCGGTTCTGTACTGACTTACACACAGCTGAACAGCAAGCAGCAGAATACAGAGATGGCCAGATTCCTACTATCCTATGTACAGTGGTCATGTTTAACTTGAGTTTGTTTTTGTTTTTTATCTCAGGGTTTGATTTTCTGACCGCTAAATTCATCCCCACAATGCTTTTCTGCAGACACCGGGGTGCCCATGGATACACCGAGACGAGGTCAGAAGATATAGTCCCCTGTTTGCAACTACTGATAACTTCAAAAGAAGAAACAAAACTGGCTGTTTTGCTGTAAAACATTTAGCTTTCTGCTGCATGTTTCAACTCTCCCTGCAACTCAACTTTCATAGCATGATGAAGTGAATTGAAACCAGCCGTTACCTGTACGGGACAGTAGCAAATCAAAACGATAAGCTTACGAAATGTTTTGGAAAATGGTCAAGTGTGACGTGAGTTGTTCAGTTAATTCACTAAAACATACAGAACCTGCAGTACGGTCTTTTGAATCGACATTTGAGGCCCACTCATTGGACAGTTTGTCCTTGAGGAGAAAGTCTGCCCCTGTTGTCCTTTCTCCTACATCTCCCAGAATGCCACCAGAACACCCGTATTCGCTTCATAAGGGTGGGAGAAATGGACAAACTCTAAATCACTGGATTATCCTGACAGTGATATGTCATAACTACTGTATCTTTTAGTATTCGAAATCACGTTCAACAGTTAAACCCATGTTTATTCCATTGACTCAAAAGTTTAGCTTGTTTAATAAAAATTTTTTTTTTTTTTTAGAACAAAATCCAGAAATGTTCCACAAAGTTTCACTTTCACGCTGAAAAGTTTGGAGTCACCTGTTATATTGATGAACCCCAAAACTGGGTCCTGAAAGACGCTAAAACGCTGTTTAGAGTTGCGAGCTGCAGAGGTGCCGCTAATCCTCTGGGGGTTCATCACCACTACGAGCGGCCCCTTTCACATCACACATTTTCATCTGATCAGTTATTAGTGTGAAAATATTGGTTCGCACATCTTTACGCTGTCACACCGAGACACATTTTGGTGAAATTGAACTTATCATTGATTTGGACATGGCAACTGTGAACCATGATATCTTACTAAGAGAAATTCGTGTCAATATAATTATGTAGAAGGGTGATAAATAATAATTATTACCTGTTACATACACACTCAGAGGCAATTTTCTTCTCATTGAGAGTGCGTCCGCAGAGGGAGGGGAAAAAAAAAAAAAGGTGGACGTGTTGGCCCGCGTCCGACCGTCGCCTGAGTGAAAACGGCAGATTGTTGCACACGAGCGCAGCTGTGAGAGTTTTCACAACGCTCCTCATGTCCCTCAGCGGCCCCCAAACCACACACACACACACACACACACACACACACTCGCCCTATCCCCCAGTCTAAATGACAGACCTTGAGACCTTGCTAACCACAGGGATCTAATTGTAGCGCCGCTCCTCAGTGTGTGTGTGTGTGTGTGTAGTGTTTTTCAATGTGTTTGTGTGTGGGTGTGTGGCGTTCTGCTCTCTAATCTTGCGTGTGTGTTGGCTAGCTGTCTCTCCCCAGAGAGGGACGGGGGGGTGGGGGGGGGGGGTGCAATGACAACATGGCTACGCAGGAATAGCACACTGGGCCCTGGGCGACACTCTGGGGTCGCCTGGGTGGAGATGTGGAGGAGAGGGGAAAAAAAGGGGGGGGGGGAGCAAAGAGAACTAGATGGAAGGGAGGTGAGATGGGAGAGAAATCAAGGGGGGGGAGGGGGGGGGGCTGATGAGATTCCTCTTTTTTTGTACAGATTAAAGAAAAATACACATATAATTTGTTAATGAGTGTGCTTGTTAGGCAGATCTTTCCACCTTTTGGACAGAACTAGGCTAGCAGTTTCCCCCTGTATCTAGCCTTCATGCTAAGCTAAGCTAACCGTCTCCTGGCTGTCGCCGCCTTATGCAACGCACAGATATGAGAGCGGTGTGGATCTTCTCTTCCGACCTTCGGCAAGAAAAGCGACCAAGCCTGTTTTCCCCAAAGCGTCAAACTGTCCCTTTTTTAACATGACGTTTAAGTTCAGTTGTGGCTTCAGTTAATTGCAGGGTCAAATTTTCACGCATTAAACTTTCAATACTTTCAAGTTGATAAATCAGTACTTAGCTCTACTGTAAGTTTTGTGATGGATAGTGTATGACATTATGTATTGGGGGGGTGGGGGGGGCTGTTTGCTACTGGTTGTCAACACAGAGAAGAATTCAGCAGCTGCTGTGTGTCTTTGTCTCTGATCTGTACTCCAGTTAAAGCGGCCGTATATTTTCATAAATGCTTGCGTGTCAGTGGAGGATCATTATTGCCACCATTAATCACAGCAACACTCTCCAAAAGTGTGTTGACTTGTTCTCAGTGTGGTTACATAAACCGTTTATACTGTGTGTGTATATGCACACACACTGTCTAATCTCTCCTAACCTTTCCCCTGAATTTCCTCGTCATGCTTCTTGTATTCCTTTGTCATAAATCATGTTTCCAGTTATTATTCTGATTATTTTTAGGCTGTGGAACAGACCACTCTTGACTTCCTGCAAATATTGTCGATATTCTAATGTTAACTCAGAGTCTTTATGTGTTTTTTACAGTTGTGAAAATGTTCACCATTTATTTTTGTTGCTCCGCACGAAGCCAATAATTTTATGGCCGCAAAATCTTAAGAAATGACGCGACAGTGAAGACAAAAGGTCCCCGGTCGAAGAACAAGACCCGACAATACGAAAGCGTGGACAGGGCTAAAGATAGACTGACACTTTTGATATTCTTCAGAGCCCCCCCGGTTCACATCGAGGTGTCGTCCAACAAAATGTCCCATGTCTTCCATGCGTCGGTTCTGTCCCTTACATAAAATGTCTGGAAATCCTATTGAGACGGGTCACGTCACTTTTCAGGCACAGCAATTCAATCTGCATCTTGTCCGGTTTACTAAGCACAGCTGGACTTTGTGTCTCTAACTGTTAAGTTCCTGCCGTCACTGTCGGGTTCTGTCCATTTATTATATTTGAATTGCTTTTACCAGCTGTGATCTGTCACCAACGGGCTTTTGTTGCTTGAACTTGTATTACAGCTTTCAAATGTAGCTTCATCCGAGCGCCAAGAAGCTTCAGAGAGGTTTCAAGGAGCCTCCTCGTGTGGATTTCTGAACCCTGTGGCCCACCTATTTCGGGACTATTTGGTCCCAAGGGCGCTGCGACCCTTGACCTCTTCACCCGCTTGTTACGATGGTGAACCAGTAGTTGACGTGTCTTCTGCTGTTAAATTCCGAGAGAGAGAGGGACGCAGAAATGACGTGAAATCCGAATGCAATACTGTGTGAGCGGCTGTAGCAGTGCAGACGCTTGGCCACTAGATGGAGCTGCGAGATCACACTCTGTCCTCAAACTGCAGAAGAATTGACCCCTGTTGTCTTTTTCTTCTCCTCTTTTCCCGCTTCCTCTCCTCTCCCCTTTTAGATGGATCAGCTGTCCGACGAGGAGCTGGAGGTCAGGGAGGAAGAGGAGGAGGAAGAGGAGGACAGCGATAAGGAGGACCAGGACCTGGATAAGATGTTTGGAGCCTGGCTGGGAGAGCTGGACAAACTCACGCAGGTACAGGCCGTAGGGACGTCCAGAGCTAATCTGCAAATTCAGATGCTGAAGTATGTACGTATGACAGAATTCCCTCTACTGTGACAACGTCAATGCAGCAGAAACGCATTGTTTCAATACTGTGTCAGCCGTTACCCTAAAATCTGATCCCTGCCTGCTGAAAATACATGGCTGAATGGACAAAAATGTTCCTCTTCTTCTGTCTGTTCAGAGTCTGGATGATGGTCGCCCTGAGCAACCCCCTCAGCAGAAAGCTCCCCTCAGACAAGAGACCAACATGGCCAACTTCTCCTACAGATTCTCCATCTACAACATCAACGGTCAGACACGCAGTTTGATTGGTTTTAAAAAGCCCCCCCCCGTCTCTCTCTTCTCCGCGTCTCACGTCCCTGCTATCCCTGTGTCCGCAGAGGCGTTGAATCAGGGGGAGAACGTGGATCTCGACGCTCTCATGGCCGACCTCTGCTCGATCGAACAGGAGCTCAGCACCATCAACGCCAAACCGGGCGGCATGGCGCGCCTGGGGTTGACCGACACCAAGGTACGCACGATCGCACGTCCGATGCCGAATTATCCCCCCCACAAAACATGTGAAGAGTGAAGCTTGTGTGGGTGCTGGGCATCTTTCATTGGTTATAATCGCAGCTCCTGTTGCTTCCATGATGAGTGTCGCTGAGATCTTCTGTATTCGACCGGCTCACTTCTCCAAGTAGAGAATTCAGTTTAGTTAGTTTTTATGTTTATTCAAATCTGGTTGGTTTAAGGTGGCTTAAAGGTTTTGGTTAATACTTTAATTTTTACGAATAGAGGAACTGCGTTTTTGTTTCTATGTTCTTAGAATCTCAGGAAAAGCTTTTTAGCTTTTTTTGGAACGTCGTCCGTGCGCCCAGCGATTTCTCTCCGAGTCGACACGCGCGCTTTCTTTCCGTCTGCCAGGTCCGTCAGAAGCCTCCGGCAGGGCGCAGCGGCGGCAGCAGCAGGCAGCAGCCGGCGGGGGGGAGCAGCAGCAGCAGCAGCAATGGCGGCGGCGGCGGCGGCGGCAGCAGCGGGGCGAGCAGCAGCAGCAGCAGCACTAGAGCGTCACCCGCTGGCACTATCAGAGCTCCCACCGGGCATCATGGGAGGCCGGCACTGGCTTCTAACTTCAGCCTTGACGACATCACTGCTCAGCTGGAGAAGGTGCGTATTTTACTATAAATCTGTGTGAGTGATATTTTTTGAACGTACCTTATCGCCATACTGTGTATCGGGGTGTGTTTATATCCATCATTCATGTCAACAAAGACGCACATCCCTCAAAAACCCAAAGTCTTTGTCTCGTCAGACTCCTGGAAGTCTGGAGAAAGTCAAGCTTAAAGACGCACAGTGGGCTCTCTTGATACCACAAACCAATAGAAACCGGCCAGGGAGAACTGGAGGCCGAGCCTCGCTCTGCCGCTCAGCAAACAAGCAAACTTGTTTCAGTGTTTTCGTGGCTGAACAATAGGTTTCCTCCCAACTGTGGGTCAGTGTTTTGCTGCAACCTATTAGATACTGTATGTTTTTTCCTGTTGCGCGGGATTGTCTTGGAAGAAAACCAGTGCTTTCCTGGAGGAAACGGTGGCGTAATTTGAACATTACAGCGTTCCAAACAGCCATCAAAGCCCCGAGGAGCAACATTAGCACATTTAAACACGCAGTTCCACCAACGCTGTCAGTGTTCACTGCGAACTGTACGAGTAGGATTCAGAGATTCAGTTATTCTCCACTACACGCTGTACTTCAACAGTCAATGTTACCTTCATTCAGTGTCGGCGGGCTGCCAAGTCAGCGCAATCTGTGGCCTCATGATACCTGACATAAAAACGATCCCAGTGAGGTAGACAGATTATGAAGTGGGGGGGGCTGAAACAGTATTGAATAGGAACTCGTTAGCAGCAGAGCCTGAGTTTAGGCGACTGGGCGAGAGAACGTTGGAGCAATACATGGCAACTCTGTCACACAGTTTTTGATGCCATAGCCTTCAGACCACCACGAGGTGGGTGAGACCTAACACAAGCACAGCTTTAAAAACAACAATTAATGCGATTTAAAAGATGAATTTATCCCGAGCTTTGCCTGCTTTATGTGTACGAATCGGTGCCGCCGGACCGGCACACCTGTTCAAATCATCTGTGCTCACCTGTGCTTTGTTTTCTGTGACGCATGAGCGCGACCCTTTACCTTCTGCCCTCGGTCTCTGCTTGCCCATCAGGCGTCCCTCAGTATGGATGAAGCCGCTCGTCAGAGCTCCTCCCACTCGCTCAGCTCCGCCTCCTCCTACGCGTCCGCCACAATGCGACGGCCTGGGTCCTCTCAGCGCCAACATCGGCGCACGGGATCAGTGGGCACAGTCAGCGAACACGAGGTGAGCTAAGCTTCAAGGCGACCTCGGCCTCTTCATTTAGTGGCGATTCCTTTTCACAGTTTATGAACCTAAAAGTGGTAAAAATCAAGTTGATTACTACATAGTGTTTTATGTCACTGAATTTGGGACCTTTTTTAAGATTTGGAGCTGTGAAGCCGCCCGACCCAAGTTTTTGGTTCCTCATCATCTTTATTTATTTGAGCATCCGAGTTCCACGAAGTTCAACATAGGAACAAGTTTCAACGCAACAGGCGAAACTAAAAAAAGGATCCATGCGCAAATGATCAAGTAAATTAAAAATTTAAAAAAAGAAAGAACGGGGATAATGATGCTCACAAGGAGTAGGCAGAAGCTGAAGCTTATTGACGCCTACCCCCTTTTATACGTTTGAGCAGTAGATACATTTATTATAACCAATAGGACAGTCGCCACATATTTATGTTGTCCTATTCCAGTGACTATACAATCAACAATATTAACTCACAACCGTTCTGCTAATTCCAAGACAAGGAAAGAAGACTCTTCAATAAGTACAAAAAAACCCGTCATTGCCAGTAAACAGCTAGTCACCAATCCTTTAATTTGCTCTTTTTTTCCTTATTTTTATGAATTCAATGCATTTCCTAGCCACAGTTGTTTATAATTATAAATAGTCGAATTATATTGTCTTTATTAACCTATAGTATCTTTTTAGTTTATCAATCACAAAATACAACATAAATAGATGACTCTACAGTTAATTCCATGCCCACACTTGTGGGCAGAATGGCTTGTTTAAACTTTGATTTGAGTTGATAAATGAATGGGCACTGCTGGAGTTGGGCTCTCACACATACTTTCCCTCGTCGTTCTGAAAGCCTGGTCTGAGGATGACCAAGCCGCTCTGTTTTTTCCAAACCGTGACCTCTCTTCTCTTTCTCCCGCTGTGCCACTTCAGGCGCGTTCAATTGTGCGCTCCTCGCGCTCCTCCGTCGCCTCGGCATCCGGGGCTTCCGTGAACTCGGCTTCCTCCATGGACTCGTTGGACAGCGTTCTGCGCTCCAGTGAACCCGACGGTCAGCAGTCGTCAGTTACGCCCTGTGCTGAAGGAGCCAGTCGAGCTCACCACAACACGGAGGTACACGCCCACTGCTAACGAATGGAGGCATGATTTGTACGTTTGGCCGACCCTGACCGTGCTTCTTTCAGACAATGCGGGGCCAAAGGGAAGTCGTTATAAATGCATTATGCCTCAGTTTGAGCATGTTTAAGATTACAATGCAACTAATCGGTCATGCAAATACAGAGGTCTTTGTGAGGCATCGTGAGGGTAAATCATTTCCAAGATTGGTACCGAATTGGCAGTTTCTGTATTTATCTCAGAACACACTGATAGATACATTTGTTTCCCCCAATAGAGGCTACTGTCTATGCTCGTCTTCTACTGTGACTGACACTCAGTAGCCAGTTTATTAGGGACACCTAGCTAAACTAATGCAGTCTAATGTAACAGCCCTGTAATGAATCCTCCCTCCATGAAGGGGATAATATTCCCTTTGTGTTGAAACCGTTTCAGAGAGGTGTTGATTCAGCTGTATGATCATTTTGGAGTTTGTGGTGCTGTTGAACTGTATTGAATTGTGTGTCAATGGAGCGGTTTCTATCATTTTGTCCATTTACATCAGTGACAGGAATACCTCTCTGCATTATAACCTTCATGAAGGGAGGCTTCGTTGCAGGACTGTTGTATTGGACTGGAGACAGGCGTACCTAATAAACTGGCAACTGAAAACACGGGGGTTGGCTATAGCTAACTAGCCAGCAGGCCCATTTAGCAAACCGATGCTGTGCTAAAGCATGCGTCTACAAAGACACATTAGTCAGTGCCACCTGAGCAGACGCTAGCTAAGGTGGCCATTAAACACGCACACACACAAAAAAAAGTAAGATGGTTTGAAATGAGTTCACGGTCGGAAACAGCCAGAAACGCACTAACATGTTCACTTCTGTTGGGACACGGGCACGGCTCGGTTCACAGAGCTCAGGTCCTCCAACGGGGCCGCCAAGCAGCTACCGGCGTCCGGCACCTGAGAGCTCTCTGTTGGCGAGGAATAATTCTCCCAAGGTTGACCTGCGACTCCCATCACAGCAGTCTACCTCGGCGCTAACTTCATGTTTCAGGTGTTCAGCAGCAGGGCCGATGGGGTTTGGGTGGACCTACCTCACCAAAACCTGTCTCACATGTATTAGAGCACATTAGCATTAGAATGGTTCTCTCAGAGCATAAGAATGCAAAGGACCATAATGCCTCACCTTACTTTGACTTTACTGCCTGTTGTTGTTGGGTTTTTTTAACCATTTTTAGATGTATTTGCCATCTTCCAGGCGGCAGGTTGTTTGCGGAAATCCATCACAATGAACTATGGTCCAAGTGACTTTTTGTGAGGCTGTACCATGTCCTAAAAGCAGATGTTCGCTGCTTGCTGATTTCCAGTCCTCATTCAGCTGCTGCCTGGACAGTGGGCAAGCACAATTAAAAAGGTTTCAAACTCCAGTGTTGCAAGATATTAAAAGTTTAATCGGAAGACGTTGTATCAACTTCGCTTTCCAAAAAGAGAAATTGTTGACCCTTAGTGTCTTTTTAGGCTTCAGGTCTGTTTCTCCCCACCAATACTTTTTTATCTGTAAATATGATATATATGGTGTTGTTTCCCAGAGCTGCAGATCAGGAACAGGTCTTCTCCAGGTCCTCGCCGTTGAGTTTTTTAATAGGTTGTTTTAGGTTTCGCTGTGTTGGTTGGCATTTTCTCCCACTGCTGGCTGCGCGCTGCTGACAGACTCTGCTGCTTCAGGCTGTGTCCTCGCTTCTTTTACGATCCAAACCGCTCAGCTTTTCTCTCCCACAATTCACCGAAAACAAAGGCCTGGTCATAGTGTTCCCTGAAACCCCTCCGTGGTCAGATGCGAACAATTTGCAGCCGTGCTAGCAAGACGTGAACAAGGCCGAAATGCCAAAAAGAGCCCGTGACAATTACAGAGGTTTGGTTTTCACCGCGCATTTTCGATTTCACAAGGCTTTTTGGAGCATTTATACCTCAATCCCTCTTAAATTTCTAACCCCGGTGGCTGCTGAGGGAATTGAACCCTAAACCTTGTTACTTTAAGAAGTAACCCAATGAGCTGCACCGCGAACACGAACCCTGTTCAGTGAGTGGGAAACTGGGTTACTGCTCCGATTCATCCAGTGCATACACGGATACTGCAGAGACCAGCGATGGAGAGAGAGAGAGGGAGAGGAGGAGTGAAGGAATGAATATAATTAGAATAATGAGATGAGAGGCCAGAGTGAGTCAGTAAACGGCGATAGATGATAAAGGAACGAGGGAAGGCGATGATGGGAAGTAAAGGGCGAACGCAGAAAGCACGGGGTGACACTGATGACAGGAAAAGAAAGAGGGAGAAGGAGTACGAATCCAGAGAAAGAGAAGGGGAGAGAGAGAACAAAAAGAGAGGGATTAGAGGAGATGATGTACTGTGGTGTTTTTTGCCCAGAGCGCTGCTCCCACGAGTCCAGCTCATTAGAATCTGGGACTGCTGCCGTTTGAATCACTGAGTCTTTCTCTCCTGCACATGCTCACTCTGAGCGTCTACTAAGGGCAGTAAAGGGGACATTTTAGGACTCAGTAAATCCCCATTCAACTGTTCGGGGGAAATAATGGTTAGAGTGAGTATGGATTGTCAGATATAAGCTCTCTACTCAGAGTAGCGCTGTGTCACGGATGCCAGCTCCAAACGGGACTTGGGAGTTTATCGTTTTTCGGCTACATTGGTCGTCTAGTACGCGGTAACCTTTGCCTTTCGGCGCGATGCCAGGGAACGAGAGGGGGACAAACCACCGACGTGCTTATCATTTGGCTTTAAAAGGGTTTAGGGTACAGGGCACGTTTAGTTGTCCGTGTGGACATCGTTGGCGGCCACTAGAAGAAAACCCTAAAAGCTGAGGTGGGACGAGCAGCAACTTGAGGCGCCTCTTCAACAAGCAAAGACAATCCCAGATCTTCCTCTTCCCGCATGGTAATTCAGGTTATTTGACGTAAGGACCCGCCCCCTTCGTTAAGCCTGTGTAAGGCCTCTACTGCCTTACTGATGGCCTGCAGTGGGATGATGAATGGACAGTATGGTGAACGGAAGATAAATCCTCTGTCGTGAAGACGAGGAAGAGCCTTAAGTAAAGATGGTGGATAGCAGGAAAAAGCTGAACAGCCCATTTTGTATTTTGCAACATTGGTGGGACAAACAAAAAGGAGACGTACACGCTTGAACTGTCTATGGTTTTAATAACAATAGTAATCTTTATTTTGACTAGCGCCTTTTAAAAAGAAAATCTCAAAGCGCTGTACAAACATAGATAGATAAAAGCAAAAAATACATATGACACCAACAATAAACATTACAATCGCAAAAAAGCCAATCCAAAAAAAAAGAGTTTTAAGTGCAGATTTAAAAACATTAAGAGAATCCGCCTGTCTGAGTTTTAAGACGCTAACGATGTAATCACAGCGTCCCCTGGTCGAGTCTGGCAAGGCACCGTTTGTTGCAGGTCATGCCTCCTCATTTCCTATAATCGTTCTGCTATCACTTTCCAAAAAAGGCAAAAATTAGAAATGAGTTTAGTGCTCATGCAGAACCACTTAAATCTTCAGTTATCACCGTGGTGTTTTTTTTTTGCGTAAACGGCATTGTCCCAGCACAGGTTGTCTTACCAAAACCAAGCTTTTTTCCCTGCATTTTTGAAAAATGATTTTCCTTTTGGACGGTACGTGTTAGAAATCTGATTATTGTATCATATTGTGAGTTCACCTGTAGCTTCCAGCCTCGCGACCTCACAATACTCATTGATGACAGAGTCAGCATATTTACTCCTTTACAATAAATAAAAAATAAGGTGAGATTGTTCGGCGGGCTCTTAAGTCCGCAGTTGGGACAAAAGATCGGCGCACGTCTTGAGGTACGGGTAAATGAGACGCAGCAGATACTGAATGAAACTATTCTGACTGACTCACTGGCTCACTCTTCCTGATTACTGAGCGCACACACACACACACACACACACACACGCACACACACTTTGATGCTGCTGGTCAGTTCTTGGCCAAAGGGAAAAGCTGAGTGTAATCGTGTGTGTGTGCGCCTCTTTGTACGCGTGTTTAACCTCAATATTATTTTTTTTAATCCATGGTTATCAAGAGAGCTAATGCTTTCTATAAAATGGTTTCTAGTGATTAAAGAATGCCAACGCCACCCCCCCCCCCCCCACCCACCCAACAAACACCCAACCGCCACCCTCAACTCCACCCGAAGAAGAAGGTTTTACAACACAATACTTTGCATGCGATTTTTAAAACACCTGCAAGCTTTTGTGTTTGGAAGTTGCAGTGTTGAGAAGATATTGACTGTTGGGTAACTGCGGTTTGAGTGTGTTTACTGTCGCAGTGATGCGTGTGCGAAGTACAGTTCTGCTCATATTTTGCGCTCAAAAGACAAACTGGGATACATGTGGAGAGCTTTTTCTTGTCGTCGTTCATTAAAAAATACAAGACATTTGGCATCAGATGGAGAAATAATGCACTACTTCTCAGG